>APFE030056824.1:13734-42995 GCA_000404065.3 Pinus taeda
ATCCCACTGGGAAAAGTATTTTCCCTTGGTTGAATTCGCTTACAACAACAGTTACCACAGTTCAATTGGGATGCCTCCATTTGAAGCTTTATATGGCAGATCGTGCAGAACACCGTTAAGTTGGGACAGGTTAGAAGATCGAGTAATAATAGGACCAGAATTAATCCATGAAATGGAAGCGCAGGTCAGACAGATTAGAGAGCGATTAAAGGAAGCACAGGATAGACAAAAGAGTTATGCTGATGCTCACCGGTCTGATAGGAGGTATGAAGTAGGGGACCAGGTCTTCGTCCGCATCAAGCCAAATAAAAGTACTATTCGATTCGGAAAAGAGACAAAGCTGTCACCCCGATTTATAGAACAGTTTAAAGTCGTGGAAAGAGTTGGACCTGTGGCCTATTGTCTTGCCCTGCCATCTCACCTGCATAGAATTCATAATGTATTTCATGTTTCTGTATTAAGGCATTATGTAGCTGATCTATCTCATAACATCCAGTGGAAAGAATTGCAGGTATCGGACGAGGGAGTCATAACGGTCGAACCGTTACGTATACTGGAACGTAGAGTTCAACAGCTGAGGAACCGCCTGGTGGACCAAGTTAAGGTCCAGTGGGACAAGTATAGTCCTGGATCAGCGACTTGGGAGAATACAGAGGACATATGTCAGAGATACCCTAGTTTATGTCCATTTTGAAGAGCTTTTACTCTATGTTTAGTATATATATTTACTTCACCTCTGTTAAAGAACCAAAAAAAAAAAAACATTTGAATGATCGGTGATAAACATGGAACTTTTCGGCATAATATGTGTTTAAATTCCTGCTGGTACATGGATACCAAAATAATATGTTTAAGTTCCTGCTGGTACGTGGATACCAAAATAATGTGTTTAATTCCTGCTGGTACATGGATACCAAAACAATATGTGTGATTATATGACTAAATTATAAATGTTTAAGTAAAGTTAAGACCGTCAAATGATTTTACTTCGGGTAGAAATTAAACAATATAAATCTGTTTTATTTTATGCATGTCAAAACGAGCAACTGAAATAAAAGACAGGAAGTGAGTACACCTATAGAAAGGTCAGAATACATGCATAGAAAATAAACAAAATTCTGTTATATGTAAATAATACATAAGTTATTTTGAATATGCTGATGCACATTTTACAAATGCTGGGTGAGTGTAAGATTACAGGTAAGCTGGCAAATAAACTATGATTGCAGATAATTGATTCAATTTCGAGATGGCCACGTGAAGACAGAACTCAGATCAGTTAAAGCTCAAAGTGATTCTATGATAGGGTAGTAGCCCTGATACTACTGGAGGGGTGGAGGTGTTACCCACTGTTTATCCTCCGGAACCTGGAGTCATGGGAGGACTGTGCGAGTCACGCTCCCTAACGTGTGATGAGACTGCTGGAAGCCTACTGGGAATCAGGTCGGTATAAGTCGACGCTGGTTACTTTGTGTTATGAATGGTTAGGTCAGTAAATGACGCCATGCGCATACTCTAGTAGAGGACGATAGGAATGGAGCAGAAGAGATATAGGAAGGATAGGATGAGTTGAATAGCTTGGGAACCTGGATAGAAAGCGGGCATGTCCGTTAAAACCTTGGAACCTGAAAGCTCTAAACTTACGGGCCGAAGTTCAGAAGGGGAATGTATTGAACAACCCATCTAATTGATCCCATTAATAAAATGTTAAACTTAGAATATTGAAGATATCTAATATAAATACATTAAATCTTTATGATATATAGTTAGACTTTACAATTATAATTTAAAAGATATATATATCATTAAATGATTATAACATATTTTGAAATGTTATAAGTATATATATAACATTAAATATTTATAACATATATTTGATAAAGTGATTATTTAATATTTATAAAATATATTAAATAAAGGTTATAAGAAATATCAGTAAAGTCATACCATGTATTAAAGGAATGTCACGAATATATATAAGAAAGTTATGAACTTATGCAAAGTAGCGTGCCAGCATGGATATCGATCAACTATATATATATCACATATAATATCTGAACTCATAAAGACCACCCTATCTACTGGAAATTGATTGCAAGAAATATCGCAGAGAGGCTTCAATGCTGAGAGGCGGTGGCTGCAAGTGGGAGGGCGGCCACCGCCAGGCGAGGGGGATATATAGCAGAAGCCTGACCCGGGAGCAGGGGGGGAAAAGAAGAGAGAAGGAAAGACTCATTAGCAGGAAACCCGGAGAAGAGATTTTACAGTAGAAGAGCTTTGAGTGATCTGAGTTCTGGGCACGGAGGGACAGAGAGCCTCTGTGGAGAGCTTCTCTGGATCGGGCAACCAGGTTGCTCTGTCTGGTCGGGTGGTATTGGCCATCTCGAAATTGAATCAAAGGAGTACCAGTTCAGCAGCGGAATCGGAAGTCAGCACGCAGCTCAGGTAGGTGCAGGTTTCAATTTTATGCATTACTGTCTTTAAATTTCATGGTTATCTCTCTGGTTGCTGTAATTAGAAAGCAGGGTACTACAATATTGTTTATTGAAAGAAATTCTGAAATTTGCACATGATGGTAACGCCACTTCCTGTGGGTTAATGATATAATTTTCATCAGTAATTCAAGTCATTCCCTGAGTTTTGCATGGAATATCAGTTGCTGGACTGAAGTTGATTTCTCCATAAATCTATGCCATTTTATGTTCGCACCCAGTACCAATAAATAAAGTACACCTACAGCAGTATGTTTGCCACATGTTTGTTAAAACCTCACACAGAAAGAGTGCACTGAAACTCAGAAAATTTATTGACCAATTTGGGATATTTTCATTCAAGGAACATTACAATAGATCAGCTTCCAAAATTTTAATAGACCACGAGGAATACGAATGTTCTGCCAAAAATGAGCCACAATATTTGTGCCCTAAGAGGGCCAAGTTTACCAATATCAAGAATGCCCTGGTTCATTTAAGCATATGCACAGATCTGTCATTCAAAACCCCAACAAATTACCAGTACCAATCAAACATTAAACCTTTAATAAAAAAGCTTCAAGAATTCGACCTGTAATGCTTGAACACACATATTCTCTGATTAGGGCTTGTCAAAGATTCAGAAACAAGCTTCAAATAGAACTCGGATTAGTCTCAGGCATGCTCAAAATTTCCAGCCAAACACCATAACAAAGGATATAAAAATCAGCCCAGAATTCTTCTAAAATTTCGGCGTGTTGTTCAGAGGGTTGATATTGCTTAAGGCCCGCAGAGACCTCAGACTGTCCCTTGGAGAGAGGCTGAATGTCCTTACCTACCCAGCGAGAAACCACTGTGCAATAGATAGAATTTAAAATGCCCAAACAAAAACCTCCAAATGTCAGCCTGCACCAGATAGTTGTGACGCTGACTATTACCTAGGCCACAGAAATCACAAAAGAATAAACGTTGAATGCACATATTTTGAGGTGAATCAAGTCACTTTACACAGTGAAGAGAAGGGACCCATGTTGAGGCCGACCTATGCCAATGGGAGGGAAATTTGAATTTGAATTTTGTTTTTGGTGGGAAAAGCCCTCATTCAATTTTGGGGCCAACTTGCACCTGTGGAGGGAAACATTTTAATTTGATAGGACCATAAAAATTAATTTAATTCTTCAATATGAGTCCTTGGCCTCATGACTTGAGTAATTGCTGGCTATTAGGAAACTGCCACATCATCTAGCTTATGGGGACATTGACCACAACAAAGGGGTCTTTTTCCTTCCAAAGTGCATATTTTTCAAACCATCAGGAGCTACAAGTCGTACCATATATCATTGGAATCGGCATGACGAAGAGCATCCAATGATGGTGGCCTTAGGAGCAGATCCACTGATCTTCATCCTCAAGGTCATCAACAAATGTGGGGCTTGTAGGGCTTCTTGACCATTGGAGCTTCAATTAATGCAATCCCGGCAAATATTAAGAGCGTTTAAGAACCGACGTTGGCATCAATGACAACATCATTCAACAGGGAATACATTGAACACTATATGTTACATAATGTTTGTAAAGAATTATTCCCTTGCACAACATAATAATTTTTCATATATTTTATTTTGCATTCACCTTGAGTGTCAATAATGGGCATACTGTCCAAGGATAAGTATCGATAACCAGAGAAGCAAGGGGAAGTTAGACATACCTGATGAATGGTGCACCTGATTTTACGAAATTTTCTTTTGCAGGCATCTAATATATGCACCTATTTCAAGAGTATAAAAAATTGTAAGACTAATCAACAAAAGACAGATTCTATATATACAATAGTTTATTGAGTTACAACAATGAAGAAAAGCAATTATAGTTATAGAACCACAGCTTCTTCCAAAACAATCTCACCAGTAATGCTCGACTGTCTTCTTTGCTGGTAGGCTCTACACTTCTGCTAAAGATTAGTTCAACCTGCAAATATTGTTCAGAATAGTTTGGTAGTTCTATCCAGCTATTACAATTTCAAAAGTATAAATAACGATGACCCCTTTAACTCAGTATAAGGTGGAACACCTAGCTATAAAAGTGCTCTTCAAAACCAATCTGCCTATGTTGAAATTATTAAGTGATTTCTGTACAAGATGATACCAAATTAAGCATCAATTTTGCACAAGTCGTCTGCACGCTGAGTGGCAGCAATGGTTCATGCATATTTCTTGAAGATAAGTATATAATTTGCGACAACTGCAGAAGATAAACTCCTCTGTATTAGTACAAAAGACCAGTCTCAAAGATTAGATTTGTTGCAACAGACCAAAAGAGAGAAATTTGTTATGAAAAGGGTGTCACTTGCATCAACAATGGATGCTTAAAACAAATGGAAGTAGAAGCTATCCCTAGTGAAACAAAAAGTCAAGAATCAACATATACAATTTTTCAAGGAAAAAGAAAACAGTGGCATACAAAAAGTATATTTTTATTTAAATTCAACTAGCAGAGAAATCAAGCAACTCCAATCATGAGAAAAGAAGAGAAAGTAGTAGACATATAAATGGACACAAGAAACAATAGAAAAATATAGAACCAAGTTGAGAACTACAGGATGATATGAGAATGTACATAGCATAGAAAGAAGCTCGATTACGTTTACCTCTGACCAATAATGAATATTGGTTCCAAGAATTGCTGGTATGCTGTGTTTCCACAATTACTTCAGTTTTTACTGACAAGCGCATGTACTAAGGCAACAGCATAATTGCATTCATAAACTTATGTCAGGAAATAGCCTCTTTATCAATGCCACAACTCACTTTCCTATGTTCTCAATCAAAGATCAACTAATTATACATTATGTCTATCACCCAAGGCATGATTATCAAGTACACGTTCCCTTCCTCTCATTCTCGTTGCAGGTTCCATTTCGCTTCCTCTTACTCTGATATCTTGATCCACATCCATAAATCAAGGTCAAGAATAATGGGGAATGAGAGTTATATATGTGAATTAGTGGTTTCAATGTTGATCTAATAAGCATAAATGTGTTTATACATAATGCAAACAATATTTTCTATATAATATAAAATAATATATTCAATCATTGATTGATATGATAAAATAATTACAATGAGTATAGCCAATTGTAAATATACTTTATGAAATATCCTTATAAAAATTAAAGGCTTTGATTGTATAGAAACTTTCCTTATCACTAATATAATATTATGCTTATAATTAATACTAATTTCTTTATTATAGGCATTATATCATTTAGACAACTTTATATTAATTACTTCATTAAAGAAAATATTAGCTTACAATGGTCAATTAAATATTAGAATTATGCATTAATAAAGTCAATTCAACTTAAAGTTATTTTATACTTTTATGTCCTATTTCAAATTATTGTGTTTTTTGGTCTATCCCACACTTATAAAGTGGATTGACTCAACTTGCTTATAATCCTATATAAGAAAGCTTTCTCCTTCTCAATAAGCAACACAATACAGAGACCTCTCTCAAGTTATCTTGGTTTCTTTATGTGCTTGATGCAAAACTACAGCCACGGAATCTTCAGCCGCTGTTTTCATTCCCCATTCCCACTCAATGAATAGAACAGCCATACAGTACAGCAGTACTCCATATAGCTGTTTGGAAATGTATGAAATTGCCCAAACAAGTGTCATATAAATCAATTTACGGCCCAGATGTGCAAATCGGTAAGTTATTATTACTGATTTGTTATTTATTAGCAAATCCAAAGAGGAATTTACTGTTTGGTTGCTATTTCTTATGTATTTTTCAGCTACTTGAAAGCAGATCTGAGTCTTACCTGGCTGGCAGTGAGCAGATTCGCTAGATCTGCATCTTTTTGGGCTGTTTGTGGGCAAATTTATCATAAATCTACAAGCTTTTCATTTGATATCTGTGTTCTTGGGTTAGTTTTAACCTTCACATGTGGCATCTTTATCCAACATCACGTTGGAAGGGAGTCAAAGGTTCACAGGTAAGAACTACAACACAGAAGCAAATGATGACCATTTTTAGTACAGGTGCCTAGCAAATATTGTCCTTCATAAGGTTACCTGGCCTAAAAGTGTGGGTAAACACCAGGATAAGTTTAATGAGGAAGCCAAAGAAGTTGTGATGCTGTTTAAATTGTCTTTGACAAATGAGATGCATCAAAAGGTCCAAACAATTAAGACTTTCTCAGTGATCTGGAAACGTTTGAAAGAATTGCATGAAAAATCAAACAAGGGCAAAGCCTTCTTCCTAAAGAACATGTTTCTTTCTAGGACCAGCCTAGAATCTAGATCCATCTTAACTCCGGGTCTACCAAGCACCAAGAGGGATCAACTTTCCTTTCACTCTAAAAGAGATTTACATCTCATGAGATTTGACCCCTCTCGGTACTTGGTAGATCCGGAGTTGAGATGGATCTAGGTTGGTTTTATTATTAATGATAGTTATAATATAATTATTTATTTTAGTTTTACTTTTACTTTTATGTGATTTGGCCAAGTCAAAATGTTTTATTGATAATTATCATTATTGATTTTTTTATTTTATAATTTATTTCAATTTTTATTTTATTTTGACCAAGTCAAAATGTTTTTAGGACATTACAACATCTCTACATTATCGACATCGGGATAAAATCAGCCAGGGCCCAGAAAACAAAAAAAATTGTAAAAATTGGGAAAATATCGGTAAAAATCGGCAAACAACAGCAAAATTAAGATACCATAAAAATATCTTTAAGAATCAGCAAACATTGGCTCGGCCAAAAAATTGTGATTTCGAGATAAAATCAGGGTGTTATTGAGATGTTCGCAACACTGCTACATACTAGGCTCAAGAGCACCTCTCTAGGCAATTACTTTTAACCTTTTATTATTTTTTAATTGAGCCCATATGTAAATGTTTACAAATACAAGCATTTACACTACTACAACATCTCCCCATAGCTTTTTGCTTTTAGATTTAATTTTAAAAATGTTATAAACTAAAATTAAAATAAAATATTTTGATTTTGAAATGAGTTATGGTTTTCGGGCGAGTGGCATTAATAAGCCATGGAATTGGCCCATGTTACCATAAGCAAAGCATATTTACAAGTTAATAATATTTATGGTAAAATGGGGGTGAATATCCATGGTTAAGAATCTTGTTATATTGTATGTTTATAGTAAGTATTAAGTTTTAATTTTCAAAATGTTATAAAATTAAATTAAAGTAAAATATTTATATATTTTTTTTTATTTTGAAAAGACTTATGGTTTTTGGTATGTGGTATGTGGTATTGGCAAACCATGGTATTGGCCCATGGTTTTGTAAGGAAGCCTATCTAAAAGTTAATAATATCCACAATAAAATGGGGATGAATACTCATGGTTAAGAATCTTGTTATATTGTAAATATTAAATTTTTATGTACTTTTTGATTAAATTCAAATATGGTTATGGAATCATTATCATTAGTGGTGGCGAATACTTCGTCACTTTTATTGATGATCACTCCAAAAAAACCTAGATCTATTTCTTAAAGACCAAGGATGAGGTCTTCGATCGGTTCAGAGAGTTTAAGGGTCTCGTCGAGAACATGATAGGGAAAAAGATAAAGGTTTTGCATTCAAATAATGGTGGAGAATATACAGACAAAGACTTCACAAATTTCTGCACAAAGGAGGGCATCAAAAGAGAATGGACAACTCCCTATAATTCAGAGCAAAATGGAGTTGCGGAGTGCATGAATAGAACTATTGTTGGAGCGACAAAAGCCATGTTGTATGATCAAGATCTGCCTAGGTTCTTATGGACAGAAGCTTGCAGCACAACGGTGTATATCCAGAGTAGAACTCCTCACAGTAGCGGATGAATCAAAGTTAGTGCAGTGGTTGATGGACAGTGGCAGGGAGCTATAGTTGTCAAACATCAAAAACATGTATGGGAAGATGATGCAGAGACAGGGAGCAGTGCAGCATTAGAACACCTTCCTTGCTAAGAGGGAGTGTTAGTTTCTGTAGCATCGGATGGTATTCTAGTCTCAAACTTTGTGGAGAGGCTAAAACACGACAGAACTTCAAAACCCAAAAATCGTTTCTGGAAATTCCACCTAGAGACAGCGCAATTAAATCAACTATCGATAATTAGAAATGCCTAACTTAGGGAAATCAATTAATTAATAGGAATCAATTGAGAAAGGCAAGAATTCTCTAGAAACTCACATGGATTGACTTAAAGATGATTTCAGTCATTGATTAATCTTGGTCGTTGAAGTCTCAACTGGAGATTATAAGAGGAGGTCGATGGGGTTGATGGACAACACACTTGGAGAGTGAATTCCTTAGCAAAGGTCGAGTTTCCTAGCTACAATGATTCAACAGAGAAAAGTTCAAGCTAGAGAGAGGACGCAGAGACAGCGAGGGGTGGAGACAGTGATTCCAGAGGAGGAATTCCAATTCTGGAGAGTCAAGAGAGGAGGCCATATTATTTCTCCAAGAGGCTACGCAAGGACTGCGTAGTAGCCTCAAGAGGTAGTTTGATTCAACCAATATTTCTCTCAGATTGGATTGCTACTTTCAACATCCAAATTGTACTCAGAATTTCACTGCTGCAAAATAATAAAAACCCTCAACTAATGCATCGGTTTTCTCACATTCAGTTTTTTCGAGGACAATTGTCCAAAAATAATTGTCATTTTTATGTGTGCACTAGCATATTTCTCAGTTTCCAGCATTTTATTTTCGCTGAATTTTTATTGTGAAAAATTGCAGTGTGATTCATTTGATATTTTTCGTAGAAAATATGCATAGTTAGAAGAATAAATTTTCAGTTGCTACAATTAAACTTGTAAATTTTCACACAATGGGTGACCCCATAGGAGAAATTTTCTCCTAGATTTTTCTCTAGTTGACAACCAACAACCCCTGACAGCCACTAGTGTAGTCAATGTTGTGCCAGAAGTCTCTGCTCCCTGAGCCAATCATATGACCTCTCGCCCCATCTTTCGAGATTGTATGTTTGAAGGTGGGCCATCCAATCCTAAAGGTATGATTTTTCATTATGCAATTAGGTGCTTATGCTTGTTTTTCTTGGGCACACTTGGGTATGGATTATTGGGTGACTTGGAAGGAGGAATGGTTTTGACTATAGTCTTGTTCTCTTACCTTAACTAGGGGGTTAATCCTCAACCCTAGTCCTGTGGATGGGCACTACTTGGGAAACCCTAATTTTGGTTGGGCGATCTCGTTTTTCGTTTCACATTTTTCACTGCCCTCTACACATTATAGACCCTATTTCATCATCTTCCTTCTCTAGGTCCACATGACCACTAGGTCCACAAGGATCTGGTACTCCCCCTCCCCTTGTCTACATGTCTAGGTCGGGCCTAGAACGTTGCCCCAGAGAGTGATGCATCTAAAAAAAATATAAAAGCATAATATGGCCACATACAAAAGGAAATAATACCACAAAATGTAACAGATGGCTGAGATAATAAAATTTAGCATATGGGAAAAAGTCAAACATGAGCTCTACCCTGTATCATTAAGGCCATCACCCTAGTTCCTAGGGCCCGTATGAGTGCCACTTGTTGGAAAATCAAGGAAATTGTAGATGAAGGTTGATTTTCCTTACTTGATAATTACTAGTGAATTTTGTTGGCTTCTTATTAAATTCTTTGTGTTCTATTTCTTCATCAAACAATTACCAAAATATAAGCATGAAGATCACAAGAGACAATAAACACAAGATATAGGCTCCACACAAGGGAAAAACCCCACAATTGGGGATAACACGAACAATCCTCTTCTTATAGAATCAAATCAAATGAGATTTCCAAGACCTAGACCAAGACAATACCTCGGTAAGATACCCAAGTCAACCCTCCAATAATTGTCACGAACCCATCCTTTTACATGCCTTTGTCTCACAGAGAAATTCTCCCTCCCTATATCTTGTTCTTCACAAACCTCATGATACTTCTCTAGCTCGCATAATAAAGTTATTATAGTTCTTTTGTGGCACACATTATTGTCCTTCTTTAACTCTCATTTCATCATGGAAGTGGTTATTCTTTAGGTCATCACACTACTCAGGAATAGCCTCTGTTAGTTGCATACTTTTTACAGACTTCAAATCTCAAGAGCTTCGCATTCTTTCAACATTACGAATTAGCATCTTTTCCTAGATTATATGACACAAAAAACTCTCATGTTTTGCTAAAAAGAAATTCACAAATCCTACCTCAAAAACTCGCATATCTTGCTTCAATACACACACAAAATTCATCTATTTTGGTGGAGGATTCACACCAATATATAGTTGTTCGTCACTATGAAGGGTCACATATGTTCCGCAGGCCGACCTGACCATCTAGAGGGGCGACTTGGTCTTATGGAGGTAAATTTGACTCTTTTTGACTAAACAAAAATTCTTTTCTTTTCTTACAAAGAGTCCAAATGGACTCAAATTTAATCCTTTGATTCAATCAAAACTTAGAAGCATGAAGAACATGCTTAACTAAAGAAATAATAATAATATAAATATTTTTCTTCTTTTTGCTTTTGTTACAAGTATAAAGATAAATATGAAGACCAAACCTAGTTACTTTTCCAACACCCATTACATCATTAACGAACCCATGTATGTTTGAACCCCTGGTGGGCGATGAACTTCCCCACCTTAAGGGGGTAGTCACTGCTACGACATACACATCATGCTCTCATCCCCTGGATCCCTTAGCAGTATAATAAAAGAAAAATCAATAAACAACAAAAGGAAAATGAAGAAGGGTGGAAAAACAAAGCTCGGGGTAACACATCTACCACGATTTCTCCCTCTTACTTTAATACACCCAAATATGTGGACATCCCTCACCATTACCACCCTTAAGCCCATGGCATTTGGCCTTGAGACCCTTGTGTCCCAATCCACCTCATCATTATCCACATGACACCTACCACCTTAAGGATGTCCATAGGGTTGTTCATTAACCACTCCTACCTAGGGAAGTAACACCATTACATGCTCAAAGCCCCAAAATTAGAAGGGAAACCCATTATGAAGTCTCATTTTTTCCCTTGATTAACAAGCTTATTCACTCAATTGCACTAATGAATTATTGTATCCAAGGTGAGGAGACGCATTAAACCTTGTACAGGATTTTGTCACGTCCCCATTTTTTTCTTCTTCATAGTACAACCAGGTTGGATTTCCAGGATAGGGGATGGCGAGGTCAGTGGAGCAAGTTTATGTCATCAGGGGTCCCAATGGAGTTTTGAGGAGTTTTTATGGGATTTGATGGCATCCGCTTGGCATATTCCATCATCGGCACAGTTTGCCTTTCGTTCGGTTGCATTTCGACAACTTTCAAAAATCAGCAATATTATTAGGCATAACTTAATTAATTGCTCGAGGTGGCATTCCGAGGAGATTAATCAATGGAACACCTCACTGTAATAGCTCGTCAGAATCAGAACAAGAAGATCTACATGATGGGACTTTTGGATGGGAATTTCAGTGACCTGGTGAAACATGGTAGCCAATTTACCCTTTTCCCACATTAAAAAGAATATTTTAATTAAAATAAAAGAGGGAAAAGAGCTCCATGATTAAAATAATAATAAAATAGAAGATTCTAGAGGGGTCTATCGGATCTATAAAAGAGGAGGAGAAGGCCATTGGAGGACATCTTGGATTGACTATTGTTTCTTCTATGAGAGGTTGAGAACCCGATTCTCTACTACAATAATAGCCCCGGGACAGACGAATTTTCAATGTTCTTGGAGAACCTATCGATAATTTAGGTGTTGTAGATGCTCGCATAGCTCAATTTGATTAGCTTTCAACTTCATTCCTTTGTATGCCCTTCACGGGGGTTTGGGGCATTGATTCATCGAGATCGAACTGAAAGTACGTATCCGTGGCATCAAATGTGCAGTTAAGAGGCCAACTGAAACCCGTCAGGTGATTCAGTGAGAGTGGGCGAGCACCCATTTCATCCCTTGGTGGATCCATTCAGGGTTCACAGCTTGCAATGTATTGTTTTTCAGTTTGTTTCGGGAGGCCCATTATGGAATTATTACAGATCTATTGAGGCCAGCTATCTCAGCTATTTTTCCAACATGTAAAACCCCAGTTCTTATATTATAATAAAGCTCGAATTGTTTCTACTTTTCGTATTATCAACTTGCATGCATTTTATATGTTATATTTTACATGACAATCTTTTGTTTATGAGTAGAAATTTTATGTGAAGGGAATGTTCCAAATTTATTTCGTTTGGGACATTACAGATTGGCAAGTGGTTTCATCATGGGCTGGGCAACTAACTGGGGACCAAGCCCACTAGAGGATCATATCGCCCCTTGTAGGGAATGCGTTGAGAGCCATGGATTTCCACCATGTGTCAAAGCATTATCTCATGCCATGGGCAACCTCAGCACCTTCAACAACTTGTTTATTTCCCCACATTATACGCAAGATGATGCACTTCGATCAACAGTGCCACCAGCCGCCTTGGCATTGTATGTAGGGTTTGGCAACTAATCTGAGGCCCAGAGGAGGTTTGTCTCATCCTTGACACATGGTACAGAAAGAACCATCTTTCGTGCCCTCATTTGGAGCAATCTATAGGCTTTTTTACACCAAGAGACCCATGAGACCACTATTTGAGCCCCAAAGCCACTTCAAAGCACCACATGATGTTTTGCTTAGAGATCAAGGGGCCACCCCCTTGACCATCATTCATGGAGCCCTCTTCTTAATCATAGAACCTTGAGGACTTGATTAGGCCTTCCAACGACCCTCCTACACCATTGTTTCCCCATTTTGGCTTCATTTTGGATGGCTTATTCTACACTTTATGAGAATATTTGGTGGACTTGTCACCAAAGTCATATTATTTTTCACATTAAAATATTTTTAGGGGCATCTTAGGCTAATTCGAATTAGAAGAGGCTCATATAGATAAAGCTAAGCCTCATTTGTATCAAACATCATCATCACACTTGGATATCTCTCTCTTGAGAATTTTGCACTTTTCTTTGGATATCTACTAGAGCTCTTTTGATGCATTTCAATATATTTGGAAGTTGATGTCTTGTTATCTCTTGGAGCCACTATCTTGATCTTGGATTGGATATATATCTTGTTATTTTGTAAGTGATTTTGTTGAATATTTTTCCATGTAATAATGTTTGTTGTGAGGGAATTCTACAACCAGCTAGCTCTTCTTGTGCCCTAATTAGTGAAAATCATTGAGAAAAAATTTAGATTGCAAAACTGTGCATGTTACTCATTGAATAACAAGTATATGAATGATCCTACTGGATTTAAACCTGATTTTCTTCCATAAAAGTCCATAGATCTTAGGTGGGTAATTGTTGAAAAGTAGGTGTTAAGGCATCACTTTTTAGCCTCCTTGAAGACAACTTCTGCTAAATTTCAAATCACATAAACTTGATAGCCCACGGACGAGGCACTGATCCAAGGAATTTGTTGATCACCCTCTCCTTTCCCTTTCTTTTTTCTCTTCTCAAAATTTTGGCCCCCTTTTCCTAGAAGGCTCGCTACAGCACCCTGCAAAATCTTTTGGAGGGCATATTTTTCAAATCTGTCTAGATAGTGACCTGCACTGATGTTTTCTCTAAAGGATCTCAAATTTTGAAGCAATTATCATAGTGGAATCTCAGGATATTTGATACCCTAGTAGTTGCCCTAAAAAGGTAACTGAAGTAGTCCTTCCTTGACAAGGTGGCTTTCATGAGGGTAGTATGTGCCTAGTATTCATTTGAATAAATCATAAGAACCCATTTCTTTTGTCTTACCTTGACCTAGAAAGTGCTTTGGAGGAATTTCCTCCCATGATTATCCTAAAAACCCTAGGTCTAATGTAAGCCCTAACTAGGTCTCTCAAGAATAGAAAAAGCCTACTTGAAGGTATATAATCATCTTTCAAAGCTTCTTGAGAGGTCCTACATTATATTGAGGGTCTTGACCAAGGATATACTCATCATTATTGAAGATTCCTATACCCTAGGTCTTGACTCTCCTCTTAGGTATTTCTTGGAGAGCGTTTTTGCGTCTCTCGAAGCATTGAGCCTCTCATTGAATGGGCCATAGAAATAGGTTCATACCATGTCATTGATCCTATCATTTTGGGTGATTTCCTTCATACCGGGACTCCTCCCATCGATGAAAGTCCATAAAGAGCAAGGAACGCTGACTGAGGTGACAGTGAGTCTTTGTCCCATTGTTGTCATTTAGCCTAGTAGTTGTCCCTTAGGTACCCCTCCTAGGTCCCCTGCTAGATTATGTGGCAATAGCAGTCATTCAACTACTCACCATGATCCAATGGACACATCACCTCATGGTACTCTGACTAGTTCAAGGTTGTCATCATGCATGGTCAAACACTAGCGAAATGCATGTCCCCAAATCCAAAACACATCTCCGACCTATGATGTGAAGTGTTTCATTTCTCTCAACATAATAATGCAAATTTAAATAAGACATTTTTTAACCTATAAAAAATCATAGACAATGAAGATAATCTACCATATATTTTTCAATCAACAATACTCTTGCCAACAAATTTCTATGACAAATCTAATGTTCAAAGGCATTCCACTTAATATCTCCTAAGCTCTAACCTCAAAACTTATTAAAGAATTTCCTAATTTTACCCAATAGTTGCAACTGTCATTTGGAAAGTTTAATTAATCAACCATCCTATCCATCCCTATCAAAAGTTTTCAAAGGGGAACCTAAATTTCTTTAGAATTTTCCTGATGACCCATACCCTCACTAGAATACAATATCAAGAACCCTGTTAACAAAGGAACAATTTTGACTCTACATTTCTTGGCAGATACTATGAATTTGGCCTTATGGGCCACTTCAATCATTTGGAACCCTATCTATTGTAATCAAGTTGTATTAAAAGGTGTCCCATACCCCCATAGGAATGTCCTAATCTAAATGCATTTCAATGACCATCCCTATTTTGGTAGCTACCTATGTTGCTAGGAAAAGTGGGTGCGGGGACGGGGACGGGGACGGCATTTTTGGAAACAGGGTGCGTGGGTTCGTCGGGTAATATAATAATATTAAATTTTAATAATTATATTTTATAAGTTATAAATTTATAATTAATAATATATATGAAATTTGAATTTGTATATTTTTTCAACTTTAAACAAGAAAACTTTAATGATACATTTAAACATGTTTAGTCTCTCCCATATAAAAACACAATTTTTTCATAGGAGATTCTTCTCAACCTGATAGTGGTCTAGACTTTTCTTGATGTCTAATCATCACCTGCCCCATGCATGGTGTGCTCTGTGGTAAAGCAATCCCAAAAAGTTAAAACAGTGGCAGCCTTACCCTTCCACAAAACACGCTTATTCATTTAGCCATATTTTCCTAGTTTTAATCTTAACATGATGTTATCAGAATGCTGTGAGAAATTGGCAGATTTTGATACTTAATTTAGCCATTTTCCAAAATAGCCCTTCACCATTTAACAGCATCAGCTGATTACAGCTTATGGCTGGTCTCAATCCTAGTTTCTATTTGACCGAAAATGTCTGAAGTTTGAACCTGTATGTGTGCATTTACAGTTTATAATTTGATGGTTATTAACTTATTTGGCTCGGGAATGAATGTTTCATAAATTCATTCCAAATTGATTTACAAGAATCTGCAGGCTCAAATTACAGAGTAAGAGGTCTCTTTTCCAGTTCTGGTTTCGATGCCATATAATAAAGGCATTGAAGATCCACAAATACAGGAGATTCATAATTTACATTGAGACTCTAACAAACCTTGGGCATAAGTTTTGAAATTGTTTTTATAAATTTATAGCATAAGACTAATGGAGAGACTGATCATAAGAGTCTCCTGCGGTAGGAAGGGACTCATGAATGTGCAAACAGCTACCCTTTTTTTTCCAACTATGGTCATCACCTTATTAAATATTTCCACAAAGCTACAACCAATATGATATGATATTCTGCTTGTGGGATTGTACACCCATAATGTTCCTTTTATAATATTGAGATATCATAATCATATATGATTTCAGAATACTGTGTCGCTCATAAGTTTTGAAAAACTTATCACTGTTGATAAATTTTTACAATGATTCATTACCCTTGAGCAGCACGTCATGCCCACAGAGCAATGCTAAGGCATGTGAACAAAGACAGTCTTTGGAAACTGTAATCTTTGGAAATGATGGCAGAAAATTTCCTTGAGAAACATTCAGAAGACCTTACAACCATCTCTGAAGGACAATCCAGACCAATGACCATCAATGACTCCAAAAATGATATCATTCGTTTATGGCATATATTCTATATTCTATGGCATATCATTCGTTTATGGCATATCATTTTTTAAATTTCAATAATAAAAAAATTATTTGAAAATTAAATTTTTAATATAGTTTTTTTATGAAGAACCCGAAGAACCCAAGAACCCAAGCACCCGAAGAACCCAAGAACACGTTAAAGGAAAAGAACCCAAATTTTTTTTTTGAAGAACTTGATTCTTCATGGAAGAACTCGGTTCTTCTGGGTTCGTCTGGGAAAAACCCGTACCTGAAACCGGTACTTGGGTGCGGGAACACGGGACGGGTTCGAGAACCCCACCCCCGGGTGCGGGTACCCGTGCAACACAGGTAGCTACACATTAAACTCTGAAACTAGTTATTTAATGTTAAAAAACAAACCACTAAAGAATTATATTATAACTACCTAATCAAGTTTCTTATTTGGAGGCATTCAAAACAAGCATATATCGACTGTTCAAACTCCTTGCCTATATAAATTTTTGTCAACTTCCAATGCACATGCACCCTCAAATTTCAGGAACAACTCAATTTTCACTTGAAGACTACAGAAGATTCAAAAAGCTTTCATAACGTTAACATGGGAAAACACAAGTGACAAGATGGACAAACCGTTTTTGTTGCCCAATTTAGATCCTCTATAAGGTCTTCTAATGTAAAATAATAAGAAATATCAATAATGAAGCAAAATAAAGTTTATAAAAAGACAACAAACATCAACAAACTCAAAGCACGAAGAACAAGTATTACCACTATCATATAAGAAAATGAAATTCTAATGAAAAGAAACATGTAACCTGCTTAAGAGAAAGCTCCTCTTGAAAATGTGCAATAAGATCTTCAAGAACACTATATTCCAATGGCATTAATCTTTCAAAACAAGCCCGACCAGTCTGCACTAAAACCCTGAAAGAAGCTTTGTACCATAAGTAGTCTAATCACATTGTTAACAACAAAATTTAAGATCAGTGGACTAAGACAATAATTCTAGATGGGCTCCCAACAAACCTGCATAACTTATCATCATTGCATGAATTATATATCATAACTTGCCTATGATTGGATCAATAACAATCCAGCATAGATTATCATCAAAGGCATGTCCAAACAACATCATTAGGTTTTCAAAAACACAGCTATCTTTGTTATTTTACTAGATAGAAATGAATCAACTGAAAGATGAAAAAATAAGGAAAACATTCACTTTTTATAAAATCTCTCTGACAAAATACCTCTTTCCTTCTACCATTACATCATATATGGCCAAACTCCTGAGAGTACATAAAAAAGAGCATTCAAAATCATGGAAAATAAGGAAATTGAACATTTAATATGACTGGTTGGTCTATGAGAAATTCTTCAAAAAGTTATTGAAATCAGCAAAATAAAAATTGTGCAGAATTTGGAACATGCTTTTATTTCTCGAGATTTGGTGTATAATCCCACTACAATTGGTAAAATATACATGCATCATTGGCCAAGATATTAGTTTTGTTTCAAAAATATTCCAATAATATATCATTCCTGAATTTATGTAATCTTCTACCAAGTTTCCTGGATGGAGGGATACTGAAACGGGGAGACACACGGGGGACATGTGGGGCACTCCTAAATTTTAGGGAAATAGTAAATGATTCAATGAAATAGAAATAGTAAAATATTGTATACATTGATTTAAATTCATCATTCATTATTCTAAAATCTGATTAGTGCTAAGCAAAGTGGTAGTTTAAAGTTTGAGGACTGGAATAGAAAATTGAAATTACTCAAACTCAAAAATAGCAAAATGTGACAGAGTCGAACACTTGGTCTAATGTCAGCAGTATCTAGAATCGATATTCAAAAGTTAAAAACTAAAAATGAACAATGGACAATGAATCAATGTTATGAGAACTGGACCAGTGATTGAACCTATTGGCCCCAAAACTGGGAACTAAATTCGGCCCTTGCCCTAGCCCTAGTGGCTTGCCTTAAAGAACTTAGGAAGGTAGAAAAAGGAGAAGATAAAGGTGTTGGTAAATTTTGACCACTATTAGTTTTCCTTTAAAACCCACCAACTAATATGTGATTTTATAAGTATGTAACCAAAAACAGCTAAATTGTTGTTTTGAAAACTTAAAGTACAAATACTCTAAGTTTTCTAGCTATAGCATGCACAGCAGAAATAAATAAAGCCGAATACAAACACATGCAATACATTACACATCAAATATACGCAGGAAACCCCAACTCCGGGGAAAACCTACATACTATGTGTGTTTCTTTTATTATCTTCAGCAAGAGTTATCTTCAGAAAAAAATTATAGCAAGGGAACAATTGCCTTTTACAACAGAAAAATCCAATGAACAGCTCTAAGAAAATTTGAATCAGCACCTGCGCACTTGTGTTGCTGTACGGTTGCATAGTATGGCCTCTTTGCGCACATATACAAACGCACAGTACGCGCTTCCACTAAACACAGTACAGACACGTTAAAGCTAGGCGACTTAGAGGTTGTTCAGAGCTCTCTTTCTCCCCGTCTTGGTCATTAATCTTCTGTTGATTGTTGAAACCCTAGTTTTTCTCTTGTTGAGCTAACACACACTGCCTACGCCAAATCGAACTGCCACTTCTGCTCCCTATTTCCCATTATAATTCGACCTGGGCCCCACCATCACTCTAAATGGATGAGATTAAATCTTGATGAATTGTTGAGATTAAATCATATGCTAACTTAGGGATTTTGATTTTTCCAATGTCAAACTTTAGAAAACAGTTAAATAAATTAATATTTTGCTAAGTGGCATCTTGTGGATCCCTCTGCTAGCTTTTGAAGTTAGCACCAAGGCAAGCAGAACCCTTGGTTCTCTACTCCAATCAACACTCCCTCTTAGAGAGAAAGGTGCTATGCACTACATCCAACCTGTCATTGAGGTAATCAAATCTTCTCCTTGCAAAGCCTCGATCAAAATATATGTTGTTTGCTTCTCTGTTGGAACTTGGTATATACCGGAGTTTAATTGTACCTCTCTGAACAATGTCCCTGATGTGATGATAGCGCATCCCAATGTGTTTTGAGAGATAGTGAAACAATAGATTTTCAAAGAGCTTGATACATCTCTAATTGTCACAGACTACAATGGATCAAGGTGGGCTCTAGCTCCTATCCAAACAAGCCCATGAGAAGCTTCCCTAACCAGATGGCTTTGAATGCTACCAAACTGGCAGCCATGTACTTGGCCTCTAGTGCACTCAATACAATTGATCTTTGCTTCCGGTTGAACCATGAAACAACAATTGATCCAACAACGAATATGCAACCCAATGTGCTCTTCCTGTCTGTGGAACTCCCTACCCAATCTGCATCAATGAAACCCTCAAGCCTCACCCCATCAACCTTCTATATCACAATTCATACTCTGTTGTCCCCTTAAGATACCTCAATATGTGTTTGGCAGCAACCCAACGCACTCTAGTTGGCTCAACCATGAACTAGCTCAAACAGTTAATGCAAAACACATAGTTGGCCACGTGTTCACCAAATAAATTAGTGACCTAATCAATTGTCGATAAAGTGCGGGGTCTACTCACTCTGATCTTGATGTGTCCACTTTCCTAGAATTTGTGACTAGAGGCATGGTTATGGGCCTCCAATCCTGCATGTGGAAAATCCTCAAAATCTTCACAATGTAATTGCCTTGTCCCAAGAAGATCTCCCCATCTCCCTGCCAAACCTCCAATCCAAGGAAAAAATGCATCAACCCCATATCCTTCATCTCAAACTTGCTTGCAAGATCTCTCTTACACTCCTAGATGAAGTTATCTATGCCTGTCAAAATTAGATCGTCCACATGCAACACTAGAATGAGCAACTCACCTCCAACAACAATGTGGTAGAGGTTGGGATCCACTTCACTCTTAGTGAAGCCCAATCCTTAAAGGTAACTGTCAACGTGCATACCATGCCCATGGATCCTATTTCCCATACAAGGCTCTCTTGAGTCTGTATACATGAGTCCCCCTGTCACGGGTCTCAAACCCTTCTGATTACTCAATATAAATCTCCTCCTCAACAACCCCATTGAGAAAGGTTGTTTTAAGTTTTAACATCCATCTGGTGGGTCTTCCACCCCATCTAGGTAGCAATGGTTGTAATGGTCCTCACAAATGAATATCTAGCCATACGGGCCAATATCTCATCATAGTCGATGCTCTCTACTTGCAAGAACCCCTTGCCACAAATCTTGCTTTGTATTTCTCAATGCTCCCATCAACCTCATGCTTGATCTTGTAGACCCAGCAAGAGCCCACCATGGATTTTCCCTCAGGTCTTGGTACCACTTCCTATACATCATTTTTCATGGAGGCATACTTCTCCACCGTGGCTTCTCTCCACACCTGCTAAGTGTTCATTTTTGGTAGCATTGGATGTGCTCTAAGTCTCAAATTTTGCAGAGGCTTAGACACATGCATTCTCCAATACCCAGAAATTGTTTTGGTAAATTCCACCTGGAAACAGTTTTATTAGAATAATTAATTATTTTTAATGTGACCCTAAGTCTAAACTTAGGAGATTAAAATAATTAATGGGTATTAATCTAAGTTGTGGGTGAAACTTCTAGAAGAAGGTGAAGATCAAGTCAATATCATCCTAGCCATTGATTAGAATCTAATCTGGGTTGTTGATTGATCAACGAGAGGATTATAAGAAGAGACATGATGGGCACTTGGAGAATACACCAAAGGAAGATACTCAGTTACCTGAATAAGATCGATATTCTCACTGCTCGAAGTTCGGCAAGATAAAATCGAATAAGAGGGAGAGTTGCAGGTGAGAAAGGGAGAGAGGGCATCAACATCATTCGAGAGTGCAAGACAGCAAGATGCAAAGTAGGAATAGGGTGATACAAAAAGAGGCAATGCAGAGGTAGGTTGATGTAGGGACTACGTGGGTAACTAGACATTTGGCCAGTGTGGGAAAATTAACGCAGAGGGGCGCAAAAGGATTCAGAGGAAAGAGGGGTACTTCACATGGATCATAAATTTGTCAAGAAGCATTTGTAAATTTTCTCACTCCTGTTTTGTTGGTTGTAATTTTTACATGAGATTTTGTCGAAGAATAATAAAGAAACCCTCATCTGTTGCACCAGTTTTCCCACGTTGGGTTTTTTCGGGGATGATTTTCCAAAAATAACTGTCATTGTGATTGTATTAGTGCCAATATTTTTCATTGCATTTACTTTCTGCAATATTTTAAATATGAAGGCTGCAATAGAATATATTTTGATATTTGTCGTAAGAACATTGTAAATAACTTATTTCTGAGATAATAAGTAGAAGAAATAATATCAATCATTGCAGTAAGATTTCTATTTAGAAATTAACACATGGTATCAGAGCTGAGGTAAAGAAGAAGAAAGAAGTTGGAAGACCCAACGTTGAAGGAAGGAAGGAATTTGAAATTCCTGCAGGGACAGTGATTTGAATTTCCAAGGGGTTTGCACAATTCAAGCCAAGAGGATTAGATTTCGTGGTAAAACTCTCTCTGAGTGAGTAGACAGAGGGGTAAGTCTTCCTAATCGAAATCTGTCAACGGAGGAAGGAACAGTGCAGCAGAAGATTCAGCAAGAGGGGTTATCTCAGGTGGGATGCATTTTTTCCTGCAACAGTTACTGGGGCAGGATAGCGTCAAAAATTGGCAAAAGATGGATACTCAAAGTGTCTCAGAATTGTCTACCAGATTAGAATAAGAATTTGCATGCCTAGCAAATTCAATGTCAGCAGATGTTTGGTACTTTGATAGTGGGGCTTCAGCTCATATGACAAGAGTACGAGAACATTTCTCGAGCTATCAAGAAGAACAAATGGACTTCCAAATTACTATGGGAAACAGAATGAAATGTACTTCAGTAGGGAGAGGCAACATAGCATTTCAGGCAGAAGCAAGGACTAGCATCCGAGCCACCAATGTTCTACATGTGCCAGGATTAGGAATGAACTTGATTTCCGTGTCCCAATTATAGGACAAGGGATAGAGTGTATACTTCATAGGAAATAAAGTACATATCAAGCATCCAAGCTGGAAGAAGAAAAGGAAAAATGAGATTTGAAGCAACAAATTGTATACGTTGCAGTTTGAGTCACCAATGGCACTAATAGGCAGCGATTATAATGGTGAGAAGGAATGAAATGAATTATGGCACAGGAAAATGGGACACTTACACCATGCCACTGAGGATGCTCAGAGAGAATGTTATAGGAGTACCAGCCCTTAGTAGTGAGCATGATGACTTATGCCGAGGATGCGTGCTAGGGAAGTATGCTAAAGCAGTTTTTTCTAGAAGTAACAATAGAGAAAAATGTGTATTAGGATTGATACACTCAAATATCTGTGGTCCAATGGTCACAGGATCTCTTAGTGACGGCAAAAACTTTTATTGATGATCACTCTAGAAAAACCTAGATCTATTTCTTAAAGACCAAGGATGAGGTCTTTGATCGGTTTAGAGAGTTTAAGGCTCTCGTTGAAAATATGACAGGGACAAAGATAAAGGACTTGCGATAAGATAATGGTGGAGAATATACGAACAAAGACTTCACAGATTTTTGTGCAAAGGAGGGCATCAAAAGAGAGTGGACAACTCCATATAACCCGGAACAGAATGGAGTAGCAGAACGGAAAAATAGAACTACTGTTGGGGCAACTAGAGCTATTTTGTATGATCAAGATCTACCTAAGTATTTATGGGCAAAAGCTTGCAACACAACGGTATATATCCAAAATAGAACTCCCCATAGAGCATTGGGGAAGAAAACGCCTGAAGGGGTCTTCACAGGGAAGAAGCCGGAAGTCAGTCATCTCAGGATATTCAGAAGCGTGGCATACTGTCACATTCCAAACGAGAAGCATAGTAAACTAGATCAGACCGCAGAAAAGGGGTATCTCGTAGGATACAACGAGACCTCAAAAGCATACAGAATCTACATTCCTAGCAGTAGGAAGATTGTAGTGAAAAGGGATGCAAAATTCATGGAGGATAGAGCTTTCAAGAAATCTCGTGAGATGCCAACAGAAGATCAGTTAAGAGATGTTCCACTAGTCCAAGAGCAGTAGGGGCACCAAGTTGGACAGACACTTGGATTGAGTACAGTGACTAGTACTAGTATCTCCTTAGAAGGAGGAAATCTAGATAGTTCTCAGCAGATGAAACAACAAGATCAAGAGGAGGAGTTGGTTGAGCCTCCCACAACCAGTGGTAGAACCAGCAGAGAAGTACGGTAGACACTGAGGGACACAGAGGAGTTTGTTGGAGCTCCTAGAACTGACAAAAGGTAGCGTAGACAACTTGAAAGATACCAGGTATTGGTAGCTCAGGTTGGAGAACCCTTTAGTTTTCATAAAGTTGTTCAACACCAAGTATGGGTGGATGCCATGGTAGAAGAGTACAACTCCATCATGACGAATGATGTCTGGGAAGTAGTACCTAGACCAAAAGAGAGATCAGTTGTAGGATCAAGATGGATCTACAAGATCAAGTATGTTGCAAATGGGAGTATAGAGAAGTACAAAGCTAGGTTCATGGCAAAGGGGTGCGTTGAGAAAGAAGGAACAGACTATGAAGAGACCTTCGCCCCAGTTGCCTATTACACCTCTACCAGATCTGTTATATCCCTAGAAGCTCAAATGGGATGGGAGATTCACTAGAT
This sequence comes from Pinus taeda, assembly GCA_000404065.3. Classification (NCBI taxonomy): domain Eukaryota; kingdom Viridiplantae; phylum Streptophyta; class Pinopsida; order Pinales; family Pinaceae; genus Pinus; species Pinus taeda. Next base: position 38,245 of record APFE030056824.1, read on the forward strand.
GGATGTCAAGACAACATTCTTGAACGGGGTGATAGAAGAGGAGGTGTATATAGAACAACCCGAAGGCTTCGAAACTCATGAGAAGAGAACTCATGTTTGCAAATTAAAGAAAACCTTGTATGGGCTCAAGCAGGCACCCAGAGCATGATATGGTCGGATTGATAGTTACTTACAGTTGTTGAACCTCAGAATTACCCTCTCCTTGACATTTTTCTCACCTTTTTCTCTCATTTTTTCATAAGACTACAAACCCAATCAATGATAAATGCTAGGTTTTGTCTTAGGAAAAGCATTAAAATGATAACCATATTATATTTCATGTTCTTGTTATTTTAATAGATTTTTTGCAAATTAGCTATAGAACGCAGCCTATTTTGCAGCTAACTGTGGATTCCGTAGCTATTCTCATGGTTTGGCAGGTTACAAGTGTCAAATGAAGAACCGGGCTACATGGGCATTTCTAGAATCATCTTCACATGGATTCTATCCTATTCACTTAGTCCAGATCGATGGAAAAGCAAGCCTAAGGTCATGGTCAAAGATGGAGTCAAAATATGTTATCTAGAAGCAGTAAGACTCTTGATTTTCTCTTTCATAGCTAATCAAGAGTCTAACAGTTCTGTTGAAGATTTAATTCGAATTAGCCACCTGTAGCTCATCTAAAATTTAAACAATCCTATTACAATTCAAATTAAGCCACCTGTAGTAAGTTTTTCTCATAAACAGTGATGTTAGATTTAATTCGAACTAGCCACCTGTAGCAAATTTTTCTCATAACAGTTATGTTATTTTCCTATAAATCTCGATTGCATGGAACCAAGAAGTAGTTAGAAGTTAGAAGGAATTACGCTCAGGCTTTTTGTTGATACTCTATATTCAGACTTCGTTTTGTTCATAATACAAACTTCGTGTTGTCAATGATCGTGTAAAGTGCATCCTTAACTAGCTAGCATTCCAGCCACATCAGTTACAAAGGGCCCCTGCACTGAAGGAGGTTTTTCATTTGTTGTTTTCAGTTTAATTTCCATTACTCTGTTTTCAACAAGTTTGTTTTCTAATTTAGAATGATATTTCATTTCAGTTTTTAACCAATAGTGTAAGGATAAAACCACAATTGTGCAGCCTTGTTCTTCTAAGATATTTCATGGAGAAAAATTACTTTATTTCCAAACTGAATGAAGATTGAAGTAATAAGAATACACGGTTGCTTAGTTTTCTTAGTGTTTTGCCATTCATTCTCTTAGAACAGAATTGTCAATTAAATGTATTAATGGATGTTTTCAAAAACCATTTCAAGATGATGATGATCCTAAACTAAATGGTTAAATGTCTAATTTGTACAGTGATTGGATTTACTTAGTGCATTATTAGTTTTACATGCTTTTACATTTTTGCATCACTGATATTCTAGAAAATCATTTCAAGGAGATTGATTTAATCATATTCCAAAATTGAATGGTTGAATGTTTAATGAATGCAATTATTGAGTTACCTTTTGCATCAATATCACTCTTGGTTTTAAGAATTAGATCCATGGATTAAGACTAATGATAAGATAGGATAGATACTTTGTTTTCTTACTAGGATCTAACTAATCAACAGTTCTTGGTCCATTTTTAGGAAATTAGATTAACTTAGGAATCTTTCCTTTCCTTTAAAATTCATTAGATCTATTTAAATTTTCTCATAGGTTGTACATTCTTAGACATCAAAGAACAGAAACCCCCAAAACAAACATAAAATACAAAACAACAAAGTGAGAGAAAGGTTAACTAAGCACATATAGTGCATAACACTTCATCAATTTACAAACCTCGGTTGATAATCTAGGCAAGCAATTTAGGACACTAAATTGACTAAACAGCAACAGTTGGGATTTGTCAAAAGTCATGTTGATCCCAATCTCTACTATTTGATGGTAGAGAATGAGCCACTTATTCTGGGATTATATGTGGATGATTTGTTTTTAACAGGATCATCCAGGCTCATACAAGATTGTAAGAAGAATCTTGAAGCTAAATTCGACATGAAGGATATTGGGTTGATACATTATTTTCTAGGATTGGAAGTTTGGCAGAAAAATGGGGAGATCTTCCTTGAACAAAGAAGATATGCTACAAATATTATGAAGAGATTCAGAATGCAGAACTGTCAACCCATGGCTACTCCCATGATCACCAATTGGAAGAAAATAGATGCATCACGAGACAAAGAAGTGGACCCCACCTTGTACAGACAGCTCATTAGGTAACTTATGTATCTGGTCAACACTAGGCCAAACATTTGCTTTGTTGTCAACACTCTTCATCAATTCATAGTAGAACCAAAAAAGGTGCATTGGGCAGCAGCTAGACACATTCTTAGATATGTGTGTGAAAGAGTCGAATATGGGTTGAAATACTCCCGAGGGGAGGATGTCAGATTGAATGGGTTCACAGATGCAAATTGAGCAGGTAGTTCAGTAGACAAAAAAAGTACCTCAAGAAACTACTTCAGTGTTGGATCAAGGATGATATCTTGATGCAGCAGGAAGCAGAAGTCGGTAGTTTTGAGCTCAGCAGAAGTAGAGTATATGGCAGCCAGCACAGCTATGTACGAAGCTATATGGCTTAGAAAACTACTTGTGAGATTGTTCAGAAAAAGAATGGAAGCGACCAGGGTGTACTGTGATAATCAGAGTTGTATCAAACTCTCTGAGAATCCAATATTTCATGATCGGTCAAAACGCATTGATATCAGATGTCACTTTATCAGAGACTATGTTTAGCGTGGGGCAGTACCGCTGCAATATGTCCCCACAGGAGATCAGGTAGCAGACACACTCACAAAGGCTCTAGGAAGAGCTAAGTTCATTCAATTCAGAGAGAAGATGGGTATGCTAGAGAATCTGTTGCAGTAGCAGAAACAGGTGACTTCTCATTTACAGTGACATAGGGAGTTGCAGTACGGATGCAGTGTTGACAATGGCAGGGTCAAAACAGTACAGATGCAGCATTTGCGCAGTGGTTGGTGGACAACATGTCAGACATTAGGAGTGCAGAGTGAGATGTTACAGAACAAGGTGATGCTTCAGCAGGTTGTATTACTAGAGCACATTCCTCGCTAAGAGGGATTGTTGATTTCTAGTAACATCGGATGTCCTCTAAGTCTCAAATTTCGCAAGGAGGATTAGACACGTGCATTCTCCAATACCAAGAAATCGTTTTGGGAAATTCCACACAGAAATAGTTTTATTAAAATAATTAATTATTTTTAATGGGACCCTAAGTCTAAACTTAGGAAATTAAAATAATTAATGGGTATTAATCTAAACTATGGGTGAAAATTCTAGAAGGCGATGATCAAGTCAATGTGATCCTAGCCATTGATTAGAATCTAATTTGGGTCGTTGATTGATCAACAAGAGGATTATAAGAAGAGACTTGATGGGCACTTGGAGAATACACCAGAGGCAGATACTCAATTACCCAAGTACGATCGATTTTCTCACTGGTCGAAGTTCGGCAAGAGAAAATCGAATCAGAGGTAGAGTTGCAGATGAGAAAGGGAGAGAAGGCATCAACATCAATCAAGAGTGCAAGAAAGCAAGATGCAGAGCAAGAACAGGGTGACACAGAAAGAGGCAGCGCAGAGGCAAGTTGATGCAGGGACTGCATGGGTAGCTAGATGTTAGGCCAATGTGGGAAAATTGACACAGAGGAACACAGAAGGATTTAGAGGAAAGAGGGGTACTTCACTTGGATTGTGGTTGTATGCTCGTTGAACTAATGTACTAGGTGCACCAACTCACTCTCGGTCCTCTTAGATCAACTTCTCTACCCATCTTGCTCTCCTTCTCCTTGTCCAAGGTGTCATGGACTAAGTGGGTGTTGTTCTCTCCTCCAACTATGTGCCCCCCTCGTCCCCATGTTGCTCGGCCTGCACATCAATGTGTATAGTTGTAGTCTGAGGTGTTGGTTGAGCCCTTAGTCACCAGGTTCGGCGAATTTGAACGAATAAGTTTGAAATTCGCCGAACTTCAAACGAATACAAACTTATTCGTTCAAGTTCACCGAATTTTATGGCGAACTTGAAACGAATTCAAATTTAATGCCGAACAAAATCAATTAAATTCGTTTTTGGTTCGAATTTTTTTGTTGTTTTAAAAAAATTTCCAAATCAATTGCGGGCCCATTTTACCAAATTAATTGCAGGTTTCATTGTTCGTCGAAGGGTTAGTTCATTGTTTGCGCTGTGCTGAGGGTTTCAGTTTGAATCGTTTGATACGCAGTTACACTGCCAGTCTACAGACTATCTAGTTTTCGTATAGTGGGCGGATCTCCATTAAAGAAAGCTCTGCGATGCAATAAACTTCATTAGCTGCGGGTGACGTTGGGGGACTTATAATCAGATTGTTGATGTGTTTCGGGTGGGTTCAGGTAGGAAAGAACAGAAAAGTGAATCGTCGTGACAGGAGCTTCCCAACTTTTCTTGCGAGGAAAGATCCTTGCTTTTCTTACATTTCACTTTTTCTTTTCAATGAAGTGATCCTCTCAATTGAGTTTAATATTTTTTGGGGGTCATGCATTGTGCAACTTAATGGCTTTTGATGGTCACATTTTCTATCCAACGAGAAGGCAAGATTTATTATTGTATTTCCTTGGGCACATCGATTAATAAATGGTAAGTTTATGGTTATATTTTATCAATGTGAAATTTTAAAAAAAGATTTTTTTTTAATTGGTGGAAGGTTTTTTTTAAATTTAAATAAT
>APFE030056824.1:43525-104564 GCA_000404065.3 Pinus taeda
ATTTTTAAAAAATTACTTTATTTTAAGTGGTTTGTTTGTTATGTGGTATTTTGGGTAAAACTCAATTTGGTGGAGTGTGTATTTATGTGTTTCTAAGGTTCTAATTTAAATAGAAACTTTCATTTTAATTACTATTTTTATTGGAATTTAATAATTGATAATCCATTTAAGTTTAAGATTTTTTACTAGTAAGTTCATTTTTTGAAGAATGACTTGCAAGACAAATTTAACAATAAAACCTACAACAATATATATGAAAATTGATAATAAATATACAAATTTATTAGTCAAATAATAATGAACTCAAAAACTAGTTTAAGAAGAGACAAAGTTTAAAGTAAGAAAATGATTTGAAAATGTTTCATATGACAAAGGGCGGTTACCCATGGTTGATGGGAAGTGATTGTCATGCATTTAACATTTAATCAAATTGCACCAGGGTTATCTATAACCAACCTTCCACTCCATAGTTAAGGGAGAAAGAAACTCACAATTGTTCTTAGTATTGAGTAGCCAAAACAAGATGTATGGCTAATGTGCAAATTATGATGAACTTATAATGTAGGTAACACCTCTAGAAGGTTTGTACAACATCAATAGATTGTGGGAACAATGTATCATGCAAGTTTCCCATGAGCTTGACCCCCTCCTTGGACACAAAACTAGTTGGAATTCTATGACATGAATAGAAACTCAACTAAATAATTATAGCGATCAGTTTCCCTTAATATATATACATTTTTTTTTTTCGAATTTCTATATGTCGAACTTTATCGACAAAATTTTAGTTGCCGAACTTTATTCGAATTTCAAGGTCGCCGAACTTGAACTCAAACACGAACCTGGTGACTTAGGTTGAGCCTCCTGCTTGGGATCCTATTGGTCCTCCTCCTAAACTATAGCCAACTCACACTCTAAGGACTTCCTCAAACTTCACATCTCTCTTGATGTTTCTCTTACTGAGTGCTAGTACATATACCATGTATGCCTTGGTTGTCTCGGTATAGCCCGCAAAGATGCCTTTCTCCATTGTGGGCTCCAATTTCGACCTTTTCTCTACTAGTACATGGAAGTACACCAAGCTACCAAATATATGGAAATGTGAAGCATTCGCTCTCTTGCTTATAAAAGCCTCCTCTGGTGTAACTCACCCCAACACTGTGTGGGCTCCAATTCTGTATTGCATGCCCAAGCCAAAGGAAAACTTTGGCAACCCCTGGTCATGCAACATGGCTTTGGCCGCTCCAATTATGGCCCCACTTTTGCACTATGCAACCCACTTTGTTGAAGGTTATATGGTGTGGTTAGCTCCTTCCTCATGCCCTCCTTTGCACAAAACTCCTTGAATGTATTTGAGGTGTAATCCCCACCGTTATCTAACCTCAGCGCCTTGATTTTCTTACCAATTTGTTTCTCAACCAAGGCCTTAAACTCCTCTAACTTCGAGAAGACTTTGTCCTTTGCTTCATGAAGATTATCCAAGTCTTTCTCGAGTGAACATCTAAGAAGGTGACATAATACTTGTCTCTGCTAGGAAAAGAGGTTTTGGCATGTTTACCAAGTGTGCAACTCTTACACACCTCATGTTAGTCCACGCTACACTATGATAGCCCCATCCCTATCTCCTTAAGAATTTTCAGCGCACCATGGTGCAAATGTCCCATGCACCTATGCCATAACTCTCCAAGCTCCCTTCCTGAGTCACATCTCCTTAAACTGGTCAAAGCTACGACTATCTCAAATTACAATCAGTACAAGCTCCTAAGTCTGACCCCAATTTGCTTGGCCACTTTAGAGTTTGAGGATTTTATAAACACTGTACAATGTTTGAAGGTTATCTCGTACCCCTTATCCTCCAATGCTAAAATTGAAATGAGGTTCTTCTTGAGCCCTAGAACGTAAAGGACATCTCTGAGAAACAAAGGGTTTCCTAACTCCCTCTCAAATCTTACTATACAAGTGCCCTCAGCTCGGTACTTCTCGTCATCTCTACTAATTTATGGTATGTTCTATGCTTAAGAGCAATTTACTTCAAATCTTATTATTAGCCCAATGTCAATTCCCTGTATAGAAATCATAATAACATGATAGTAAAATGCAAATAGAACATAAAAGTAAACAATAGAAGACAAGCCAAGACAAGAGACACAAGATGTGGCACCAGCCAGGGACAAACCCCAATGCCGGGAAACCCTTTGATCAATTCTTCTATATTCTTCAATAATTCAGTAGAGAGAGAGAGATAGTACAATATCACAAATCCATGATTTTACAACAGTAGCAATAAAACCCTAACCAGCAATGACAACGTTGGTCAAACAGCTCCAGTATGTCCTCAAGTCAACCTAGGAGAACTCCGTCTCCAACAGCAATGATGGGCAACCCAAAACAGTCCTCAAAATATGGTCAAATAGCAATCAATGCAACTGCAGCTTTGCGGTCAGCCCTAACCAGTCAACGCTGGTCAAATCTGTGGTCAAACAAAGGTCAACATTGCCTGATCTGAACTGCAGCTTACATGGAAGAGACTCCCCACACTAATCCGCAGTCAAAGGTACCCTTACGCTGGTCAACGCAGCTGAAACATACCTCCAGCACCTCGGTCAACTCAAGTCAATGCTACCAAAATAGCATTGCATCCTCCTTCCCACATGAGAGAGAAAGGCTCCTCCTACACATACCCAATCAAGCTAGGAGAGGGAAGAGATGAGAAGATGAGATGAGTGTCATAATGCTTCAAGGTCTCCTATTATATGCCACATTGAGGATAAGCTGGGGGTACAAAACACTTTTGCTTGTTGGCCGACCCTTACAAATTGCCAAGAAATACAAATAAATCCATATCTCCATGAATACATGTCGGAATCGGATGATTGTTAGATCAATCCTACACCTTTCGATGAGAGGAATCCAAGAAAAATATCAACTGCCATAAATGAGGTGACCCACATGGAGTTTGGCCCTAGTTGTTAATTTTAACAATCTCCCATCTCAATATGGAATTGCATGTCCTTCTTTTTGAAATATGTAACTAGGTTCGGTCTTCATAATGGCATATGTAATCATGATTTTATGTATTTAATGAAAAGAGAAAAATAAATTTATTATTTGTGTTCTTGAAGCATGGGTTTCATGCTTAAGAAAAAATTATTTTTAGGTCAAGCACCCATTGAGTGCTTCTAGGTTTGTCATAAAGTCAATTGAGTCATTGTCATGTATTGAGGACCCATTTGGGCATGTTACATATTGTAAATAAAAATTTATTGAGTCAAAATAGAGTCAAAAGACCCTCCAAGACCTCGTCATAGCACAAATATCAACTCGACCTACATGAAGGCACAAGTCGGCCTCAAGGTAGCAATTTGTACCCCTCTAAAGCCTATAAATAAGAAGGAATTAGACCTTATTTTCTCACTCACTCAAGCAAGTTCGATCTCCTCAAGATAAAAGCTGGAAAAGGACGAATAAGAAGAAGAAGAAGAATATCAAGATCGAAGTTTTTGGGCCTCTCTCTCTCGCGCGCTTTCGTTAGGGTTTCTACAATTTCTAGGTTAGACAAAAATCTGAAGTTGAATCGAAGTTGTGAAGCTGCAAGGTCAAAACTGTGAAGCTGCATCAAAGCAATGAAGCTGCAAGGTCGAAGTTGTGAAGCTACAAGGTCGAAGTTGTGACGCTGCAAGCTCGAAGCTGTGAAACTGCCTCCAGATGGAAGTTGTGAAGTTGTTAGGTTGAAGTTGTTCAAATTGCATCAAGGTCGAAGTTGTGAAGCTGCTAGATCGAAGTTGTGAAGCTACTAGGTCAAAGTTGTTGAAGCTACTAGATCGAAGTTGCAGAAATTATTGTTGGGGTCGAAGTTGCTGGAAGGTCGAAGTTTATTGCTGGAAAGAAACCTCATTAAGAAGGAAGGATGACCTGGTCTTGGAGGGACTTGGTCAAGGGATATAGGTCTTGGAATTCGTCAATTGAAGTTTTATAAGAAGCAAAGGATTTTGGTGTGTTTTCCTCTCAGTTGGAGAGGTTTTGGCCCTAGTTGATCACCTATATCTTGTGTCCTATTGTATCATTGTTCTTTATGATTTGGTAGTTGTTTGACGATAGAGAACACTAATAATAATAAACGAAAGATGAAGTTAATCAAGTAATGTAAAAATACATCACAAGCAGTGATCAAAGAGAAATCACCTATACTTGTTGCCCCATAGATTTCTCAACACTTCTCTGTCAATTAGCTGAAGTAGTTCTTGTTCCCTGTCATATAACAAGATACACCACTATCTATGTACCATAAGTTGGTAGCCACGAAGCTTGCCATGCAAGCAATAAGTGAGAACTCATTCTCAAAATGAGAAGAGAACTCGTCTATCTCTGCGAAGGCTGCTACATGGTCCTTCTTGGACCCTTTCTTTTGGTTAGGGCACTTAGTAGCATAGTTCCCAAACTGGTGGCACAAAAAACACTTTATCTTGTTGAGATATTTCTTCTTCTTTTCACCCTTGAAGCTTGGCTTACCACCACTAATGTTCTTCTTGCCCTTCGACATGGCCCCTTTACTGGCTAGGGAAAAGTTCTCTTCATCTTTGGTCTTGGTGAAACACCTTGACTGAGCATGTCTATGAAGTTCTTTTTGTACACAATCACCCCATAATCGCTCCTAGTCCGAAAACTTCTCCCTGGCACATATTTTGTCTGTAAAGGTTATTGGAATTACTAAGGGGGGCGAATCAATATTTCCTTCCAATTAGTTAATTTTTAATTTTCGGAGCATTAAATTCACATTAGCATTATATCAAACATAAATCAACATCACATCACATGAACAGTAAAAAGCATCATTCAACAATGCATGACATCAAGACAATACACAAGATTTTTAGTTGGAAACCCTTCCGAGAGAAAAACTATTGAACACTTCTTAATATAGGTCTTCAAAATATTATAAAAATTAGGAAGCTCAAACTTCCAAGATTTTCAACATCAAATGAAGGAGGCTCCAACCCCTTGGTTTGTCAACTCCAACTGAAAGGATGCTCCAACACCATGTTTACCAACTGGACAAGAAGGACACTCAAACACCCTGGTTTACAAGCTCCAACCTAAACGAAGCTCCAACTCCCTAATTTACTAGCTCTGAATGGAAGGGCGCTCCAACTCACTATTTTACAGGCTCCAGCGTAAAGGAAGCTCCAACTCCCTAATTTCTCCCTAATTTATCAACTCCGACTGGAAGGATGTTCCAACGCCCTACACAGGCTCCAAACTACCTTAGCACCACCTTGCCACCCTATTTAACAAGCGGACCACATTTCATATATTTTCATACTAGATCCACCTATGCTCAAATCAATACAAAATAAATAATGTTAAGACACTCTGTTGACTTTGACAATCTGCAATACTGGCACAAGGTCATCAACAAAAACAACTTCTCAAATGATCAAAGTTCAAACCCTACCTCAACAACTCGGTGACAACATCTCTTGCATAAATAGCTTTGCCAAATGCATCCCTGTCTTAACAACTCTGTTGAAGACATACACATATCTTTGTCAACTACCACCATTGCACTACCTTTAATTCTGCTTCTATCCAACAGTCATTAACCAATCTGATTTCTGAAGTACAATTCTTCTCATAGTGAAACCCTAGTAGCACTACTCAACAAACCTTCACTATGCACTTCAAACCCTAGCAGTAATCAACATTAACCAACTCTGTCCTCCAGCAGGTAGACAAATGTAGGTCTCAACATGCTCATAACCACACAATGGTAACTGTGTTCTATTGCCAATACCTTAATGATATCGGTAAATATATATGAACCCTAGTAGTAACATATGCATCACCAGCATATACAAGGTTCATGGCGTTTCTATCAAATATAAATCATCGTCAACTATAATACTAACTCTCATAACAAACCTTAGCCTCAACAGTGCAACACTTGCAGCAGCATATATAAATGACTAATTACAGCGCCAACAAGCATACTGAACAATATATTTACATGGCAACAGCAACAATACAAAGAATATGATATCAATATGAATCTTATCGATCTTTGAAATGCACAGCCACATCTCAAGATAGTTGCAATACAAATGCATCATCAGCTACTAAATCTTCAACAATGTGTAGATATACAGTAATTCACTCAACCATCAATCCAATAGGGTCAATCATGCATCATTCCATATGCAACATACATAACTTAGATCTTCCATCAATCAATGTGCACCATTCCATATGCAACATACATAACTTAGATCTTCCATCAATCAACGTACATTTAACCATCGCACCAAGATTCCAAACAAAAATGCCCGAATCACATACATTAGTAGTCTCTTTCACTGAATTACAATAGCGCTCAAAACACAGTGTTTTTGTTATGAATTTAAATTCATAAAATTATTAAAATGCTAAAATATTACCTAAATAATTAAATGATTAATTGTAATTAATTAATTAACAATTAATTAGTTAAATGGAGAGGCATTAGTCCCAAACGACATGTCTCTCTGATCAGGCATGGCCAGTAAACTCCTATTAAAGAAGCATTGTCTCAGCCTTGTAATCATCATTTGAATATTATCAATCAATTAAATATATTACAGAAACTTCTGCGTATTTTTCATAAATCATTCAGCAATTAGAAATTAATTTTTCTAGTAGTGGTATCAGAGCCAACAGCATCTGGTGACACCCCCCATGTCTCCCTGTTGGTTGTCAGGCCTAGAGGGCCTCCCATCTACCAGTCCCTACGTCCACTTTCGCCGTCATCCATCCTATTCCCCACGTCTTCTCAGCACCGCACCTCGTCCATAGCTTCAATTGTATTCGCATCATTGTACCTCTGACTGTCTGCGCCTAGCATTGCTGGTGTGAGTAGTATTGTTGGTTGCGTGGCGATATCGCGTGGTTACACTGCAGTGGTGTAGGTTACAAGAGCCATCGGAGACGCAGACGTCTAGCCATGGTCAACGTATCAACCAGCGTGACATTGGCTGTCTCTGCAGGCCATTCCCGCACAAGGTAACCGCCACAGAAAAAGCCAACTATAGCCACGGACGTGGCCACAATCAACAGTCGTGACTACAGTCAACCTATGCTACCAATCCGTCGGTAAGGATTAATTAACATTTTCATAATATTTGTATTATAAATTATAATTGTTATTTAATTGAAAAAAAAAAAAATATATATATATATACATAATATATTATTTAAAAAAAACAATATAGTTCTTCAAGGAGAAAACGAAACAAAATCACGGGCAACAACAATGATGATATGAAAAAAAATTCAAGAGGGGCATTAGCAAGTTAAATAAACGCCTTGATAACATTGAGAAATCTGTTAGTAAGCAATACCAAATGTCCAATGATATTTCTTTTTTTAAAAACTTGATGAGCCAACATTTCAGAGGGATTGATCCACCTTCAGCTATAGAGTCCCAAGACTCCAAAAGGTGAGAATTCTCTAGAGCACGAGTTTCTGAGGCATGAGAAGCCGCGAATACCACAAATTCACTTCGAAGGAAGCCAATATTATACCAAATCTTCTGAAAGAAACCATTTTAAAATAAATAAATAAATGAATTACTTAAGTATGATGGTAAGAACTATAAGGGCATCGTCGTATGGGTAAATAAGATGGACGCCATTTTTTAGCAAACCCCCCACTTGGCGAGCAAGAAACGGTCATGACTACATCCGACTACCTAGAAGCCAAAGCATACAATTGGTTTTTGTGGTGGTTGTCTAAATGTACAGGTTGCTCGTTCAATTGGCAAAACTTTATGAACGCCCTGCTAAAACAGTTTCATGACGAGGAGGAGGATGATGTCTACAAGAGATTTGTTCACCTGAAACAAAAAGGATCAATGAGTGGATACACTCACGAATGGGAAGTATTAACAATAAGGCAGAGAGGCTTCTCAGATGAAGAGTTGTTAAAAACGTATCAATGTGGCCTTAAAGATTACAATCGAGAAGAATTGAAGTTGCATAAACCCAAGACCATTAAGGATGCTAGACCCGCAACTATAATTATCGAGAGGAAATATAAACTCCACAAGGCACTATATGCTAGTAACAAGAGAACTAACAACTATTCCAAGGGGAAGTCAAGTAAACCATCGTCAGAGAGCACTAGCAAGTACATTCCACCACCAATGCACAATGAAGGGAAACAACAATCTAGTGTTGAAAGGAAAAAAGATGGGAAATGTTGGAAATGCGAAGACAAGCATTACATAGGACACAGATGCGCAACACAAAAGTTGTACAACTGCAAAGCCGAACAAGAAGAAGAACTTCAGAAGATAGTTTTGACGAAGAGAACAATGAAGAAAATGCAAACCCTAGTCCAGAATCAAAAGAAGATATGCCATGACTTTCTTTGGCAACCATCACAGGGATAGCTGAGCCACAAACATTGAAGCTTAAAGGTCACATCGAGAAGCAAAACTTTATCGTTCTAATAAACTCAAGGAGTACACACAACTTCGTAGATGTCAATGTTGCAAAAAGACTAAACATTTTTGCATACCCTGTAGCAGATTTAAAAGTTATGGTAGCAAATGGAAACGTATAGATGGAGTAGGCAAGTGCCATAAAGTTTAAGTTACAATTAAGCGAATGTGAAATGGAGTCCAGGTTTTATATAGTCCCCATAGGAGGAGTATACGTCGTTTTAGGGGTACAATGGTTACAAACACTAGCCACGTATTCAACAAATCACCAAAAGCAGTTCATTAAATTCAAACTGGATGGAAGGAAATATAAGTTGTTTGGATTTCAAGCTCCATCAACTCGAGTCATCTCCACTCAGTTGATGAAGAAACTTATTCGCAAGGGGGCACCAGCATTTGTCACACAATGTCAGCGGGTGGACTTACTATCGATAGAAGGGACTCACCAGCCATCAAAAATTTCATCCTTGATTCAGAAATACAAGAAGGTTTTTCAAGATCTACCAATAAAATTACCCCCCGAAAGGCAAATTGAACACATTATCGAAGTCAAACCAGACTCAACACCAGTAAACGTTAAGCCATATCATTATCCCCATCACCACAAGATAGAAATAGAACGATTAATACAAGACTTGCTGAAGCAAGGAATCATTACGAAAAGTAGAAGTCCATACACTGCACCCATAGTGTTGGCCAAAAAGAAGGATGGATCCTTCCGATTATGTATAGATTACAGAGATCTAAACAAAATCACTATGTATCAAACATAAGTTTCCGATTCCGTTCATTGATGAAATGCTAAATGAACTACACGATGCAGAATATTTCTCCAAATTAGATCTAAGATCAGGCTACTACCAAATACGAGTAAGACTAGAAGACGTCAAAAAGACAGCATTCAGGACTCATGAAGGGCATTATGAGTTTAAAGTTATGCCATTTGGATTAACAAATGCGCCAACCACCTTCCAAGCAACCATGAATGAACTTTTTCACCCATATTTGCGAAAGTTTGTATTAGTTTACTTCGATGATATTCTGGTCTACAGTAAGACGTGGAAGGAACATCTCAAGCATTTGGAAGAAGCAATGTCTGTATTGGAGAAGAACCAGTTCTACGCCAAGCTATAAAAGTGTACGTTTGCCAAAAGGAAGTTGAATACCTAGAAGATGTTATATCCAGGGAAGGAGTCCAAGTGGATCCCAACAAAATCAAGGCAATCAAAGAATGGCCCAAACCCAAAAATGTATCCAATCTAAGAGGATTTTTAGTTCTAACTGGGTATTAAAAAAGATTTATAAAAAGTATGCACATCTAACAACACCCCTGACCAATTTGTTAAAGAAGAATGTTTTTCAATGGAATGACCAAGTAGACAAGTGCTTTGAGAATTTAAAGGAATTAATGTCAACCACACCAGTGCCAGCAACTCTTGACTTCTCCAAACCGTTCGTAGTCGAAAGTGATGCTTCGGGATTCGGAATTGGAGTTGTATTAATGCAAGACAACCACCCTATAGCATTTGAAAGCAGGAAACTTAATAAACGAGAAGGCTTAAAATCAACATACTAAAAGGAGATGCTTGCCATCATACATGCTTTAACGAAATGGCGCCAATACTTGCTTAGAAGTAAATTTTCAATCTAAACCAAACACAACAATCTTCAATTCTTACTTCAGCAAAAGACATTATCAACAGAACAACAGAAGTGCATGGAGAAATTGTCAGCTTTTGACATAGAAATATTGCACAAGAAAGGGAAGGAGAATCTCGTAGCTAATGCACTCTCACGTAAGGACAACGACAACACAACATGTGCCGCCATGATATTTGTTCCGGAATGGTTGGACGAAATACGAGCAGAGTATGCCAAGGATGAGGGTTGTGATTCCATGATTAAGAATATCAGTCAACATACCAACTTCGAGTGGAAGAATGATATCTTATGGTACAAGGGTAGAATTTGACACCCGCATCCAAATTTAAGGTGAGAACACTAAAAGAGTCTCGCAATTCGCTTGTAGTTGGACATGTTGAACTCTACAAGACTTACTATAGCATTCGATAGTCATTCTATTGGAAGGGTATGAGCAAGGAAATTCATAAATATGTTGCAGAATGTAATATTTGTCAAAGGAACAAGAGCAAAAATGTTCCAAGTCCAGGGTTGCTATATCCATTACACATTCCAAATCAAAAGTGGGAAGAGATTTCGATGGACTTTATTGAAGGACTACCTGCATCTGACGAAAAGGATAAAATATTTGTAGTAGTCGATAGGCTCACTAAATATGCCCATTTTATGGCTATTAAAAGACTGACACCACTAAACAAATTGCTAATGTGTTTTGTAATAATATTTACAAACTACACGAGTTTCCTAAGGTCATCGTTAGTGATAGAGATGTAAGGTTTAAGGGCAAATTTTGGAAGGAATTCTGCTACCAAGCAAGAATATCCCTCAACATGAGTTTGGCCTATCACCCCCAAACAAATGGACAAACCGAAATTGTTAATAAATGCTTGGAAACATATCTTCATCGTTTCGTTACAGATAAACAAAACAAATGGACCCAGTGGCTACACCTAGCAAAATGGTGGTATAATACCATGTACCACACTTCAGCTAAGATGACACCTTTCCAAGCCTTATATGGGTACGAGCCACCCAGGTGGAAAGAATTTGCACTCCTTGATTCCAGGGTACCAGCAGTTAAAGACCACCTAGAAGAAAGTCAAAGGATCATAAACTTACTAAAAGAAAATCTAACCATGGCTCGTAATAGAATGAAACAACAAGCCGACCAACACCACTCTGAAAGAGAGTTCAAGGAGGGAGATTGGGTCTTTGGGTATAAGCAATTATCACTAAAACAATAGGGGAAGAATAAATTATCATCTAAATATTATGGGTCGTATCAGAGAATCAAAAAAAATAAGTAGCGTAGCTTATGGATTAAACTTACCTAACAATTTTCGAATCCATAATACCTTTCATGTATCAAGTCTCAAGAGAGTATTAGGGAAAAACCAAATAGCACAAATAGAAATACCAGAGACCAATGAGGAAGGAAGAATAGTCCTTGAACCTGAAAGTATACTCGCTACCCGAGAAAAGGTTTTATGATCCAAAACAATAAAGGAATACCTCATCAAATGGAAGAGGTTACCAGAGGAAGACTCGTCTTGGGAATTAGAACGTTTTCTTCATCAACACTCAAACCTACCTATGCTTTGAGGACAAAAGCATCTTAAAGGGAAGGCAACGTTATGAATTTAAATTCATAAAATTATTAAAACATTAAAATATTACCCAAATAATTAAATGAATAATTGTAATCAATTAATTAACAATTAGTTAGTTAAATGAAGATACATTAGTCCCAAAGGATACGTCTCTCTGATCAGGCATGGCCAGTCAACTCCTATTAAAGGAGCACCGCCTTAGCCTTGTAATCATCATTCGAATATTATCAATCAATTAAATATATTACAAAAACTTCTATGTATTTTTCATAAATCAGTTAGCAATTAGAAATTAATTTTTCTAACAGTTTTTGCTTGATCGTTCATGCTATTTTTTCCATATGTAGGCAAGTCTAAGTCCCACAGCTCTTAACTGATCAGTTATGTATTCATGACCAGATCTAGGTGTAATGCAAGGGTGTAATCCTAAGATCAATGTGTAATGCAAGGATCTCGGTTATTTTTAGTTTATATGCCTAGTCTAAATGGAACCTCCCTCTTAATTGTATTGCGACTAGTGTTTAGAGTAGGTTGTGCGATGGAAGTCAACGGGAAGCAAGCATAGGCTTCATTAATGATACCTTCCCCTGTGTTCCAACCACCCAGTGCCTTTGGTGCTGCAGAGATTGTGGCTTTAACCACTGCAAGGTCACTGTGTTAACCGCTAGAAAGGTGTTGAATCCCTCAAGCTTGGTGAGAAAGGGTGGCCCTAGGGATCTATCAACCAAGCTTATGCTTGGAGGTAAATTACTAGTGCAAGACAAGCCTAGAGTGTTAATTTAGTGGTTATGAGAGAAATTCTTAGTTTAAGATTTGCTTAAGTACTTTAAGTTATGATGATTCTTTAAAGACAAGAATACTTATAAATCAAATGCAATCTTACAACTAGGAAAGTGCCAATGTTAAATCCACAAGATGCCAATTACTGAAGATATTCAATTAACAATCTTAAACCACGATTATGCTCTTAGACAATGCCAATATTGAAGGATGGTTAATAAAAATAAAACTTGAGATGCCAAACAATCATATTACCCAAGCTTCTTACGATTATGAAAGATCAGAAGATTATGAACTTAACAGAGAGCATTTATTCAATAATGATTTCAACCACAGTGTCAGTTAGATCTTAATGCCAAAGTGACTTAAACAATTTCAAAAAGATTAGAGGATCTAGAGCTTAGATATGTGAGTGATTTAAGTGCAACATTTGATAATTCTTATAGCTAACACAAGACAAATAAATGTTAGATTCCAATTAAACAATAATTGCAGTAGCACTTCAGAATTATTAGCACTTATTAACCTTTAGGACAGCAGTGAACAAAACACTTCAAACCAAAAAATTGTCAAACAATAAGAAACATAAAATTACCAATGAGCTGCCTAATGACTTGGCAATGAAAATTTATGAATTTTCACCCACTTATGATGCAATATTCAGTATATATCAGATTTGAAGAACTCTTATTACAGCAGTGAAGAAATTATGAAAACAGTGAGCTATTGATGCAATAACATGTGCCCAAAATTGCCAAATGCTAGAGTAAGTTTGCAAATTGAAAAATTAGATTCTTTAAGCCCTTTAAGATGTGATATTCAAAAAATATCAGATCTGATCCAATGATTATGCAAAAATATTCCAGCAAGCAAATGAATAGATCTAGGTCTAATGAACAATGCCAAAGTAACCAAAACACAAGTAAAATTTTATCATAAAATTTTTAGTGTGTTTAGACTCTTTAGATGATATTTTAGGGCATGTATATCACTGTTATGAAGAATTGATTACAGTTGTAGTAAAACAGAGTTAGAATGAGGGTTTAGAGAGAAAACCCTAGGCCCAAGGCCTTGTAGAGAACTTGCCCAGTTTGCCAAAAATTTCTCCAATCTACTTGGCACCTGAAAACACAAGTTTTGAGCCAATTTTTTATGCAAAACACACCGGGTATTCGTTCCAAAAAAATTCCAAAGATGGGTAGAGGTCAAACAAGGGTCAAAAGAGGGCAACACTAGGCCCACTAAGGCTAGCATTAAGCTAGAAAAGGCCTCTAAGGAATAGAAGCTAGGATTTGAGGCGAAAGGAGGATTGAAAAGGGCCAACGAAAGGGGCAAGAGGGAGAGCGAAGGTCAGAGGAGGAGGTCAAGGCAGAAAAGAGGGAGGTCGAAGCAAGGGAAGGGCTTGGAAGTCCCATGGCTAGCCTAAAGGTTGTCGTCTATGGTAAGGGGGGCGGGACGAGGCCTTTTGGGACCACGGCCAGGCCTAAAAAGGCCTTAAACCCTCAACGTTGGGCCAAAAAGGGAAGGCTGAGAGGCCTAGAAGTTGCAGCAAGGCCTGTAATTGTCCTAAAGGCTAACGTTGACGGTTGGGGCTAATGGGGTCCACAGCCAGGCCTAAAAAGGCCTTAAATCCTCAATGTTGGGCCAGAAAGGTAAGGTCGAGAGGCCTAGAGCTTGCAATAAGGAAGAGAAGGCCAGATCTAGCCTGCGGATAGGCTAGGAAGGCTAGACGGCTAGGGTGAAGGAGGACACTAGCCTTGGAGGAGGCAGATCCGGCTTAAAACTTGAAACCCTAGCTCTGTAAAATTTATTTGCTTCAGATCTGCAATTTTGCTGCAAATTCTTCAATGGTTGGCCCTGCAAAAGTTTGAGAGGCTGGATCTTACCCTCAAAGGTCTAGATCTAGCTCTATTCCAGCTCTTCTTGCTTGATCACATCTACAAAATAAATTCACAAACGCCCAAAACCCCAATATATACAAAAATTCTCAAAACCCCAAAACTCCAATTAGAAAAAATAATTTACAAAATTACCTTACAAAATTATTTACAAATGTACAAATATACAAGGGTTTTTGAAAGAAATTTTGAGAAATAATTTTTTTAGAAAATTTGTTGATAAATGGCGAAGTGTATTTCTAAGAATTAATGCAAGCTACAACCTTAGTGAAATTAAATAAACCATATAAATATTTGGAGTCCAAACAAGGTCAGCATACATCCACAGTTTGTGAATTTGGAGCCCAACGATTGGGGAACCTGCAAACACTATATATTTTCTTCAAAAAATCTTGTTAGACATATGGTGAATCAAATCACTTAAGTAAACCCAAAATCTACCAATAGAATGATCTTATCCCCATCTAATGAAAAACAAACTTTAAAATATTTAAGCACAATATAGAAATGTTTGTACCCAACACATACCACAAATCAATAAACAATAAACACCATGAACTGCACCCCAAAGTCTTTATTATGATTCAAATAATGTTCCCAATGGAGCAGTAGCGTTACATCAGTGTTTCTGCAGAATTTCCTTAGCGAAACATCTAATTGCTTTTACACACAAATGACTCTCTATATATAGATAAATCCTCCAAGCGGAAAAATAACGGCTAGTTGGCTTGATCCTTGTCAAAATAATCTCGGTCGTCGATAAATCCTTGATCAACTTTTAATCTCTGTCATTGAAATAATTATTTTTGAGGAATTTTCAAACTTCTCATTTAACCCATTTTTTATTTTGAGCTAATTTCCTCAAAAAACTGATTTTGACTTAACCACCAAAGTCCAAGGGTCCAATTTTTCTTGAAATTTCCAATATTCCCTTGGTGGAGGACCTCCAAAAATTAATTCCTTCAAGACCCACAAATTTTTCCACTTGGAGAATTTAATTTCTCTAGACATTAAATTTTGACTTTAATTAATTAAATTTCTGGCTTAGGATTTTAATATATTTTTTGTCAGAAAATTTAATTAATTAACACTTGAGGGGATTAATAATTTTTCCACCCTCTAACATTTTAGCCATGGTGTCTAAGTATGAGGGACCATGCACTAAAATATTTTTTATATCAGATTTTTACAATTC
Organism: Pinus taeda; assembly: GCA_000404065.3. Taxonomy (NCBI): domain Eukaryota; kingdom Viridiplantae; phylum Streptophyta; class Pinopsida; order Pinales; family Pinaceae; genus Pinus; species Pinus taeda. The sequence continues at coordinate 59,123 of APFE030056824.1, forward strand.
AACCCTCAAAGGGGGGACACACGTTCAGTATAGACCCTCAAATTACACACCCAATTCTGCGACACAATATGATCTAGTAAACCAAGTGATTTGTGATAAAATAATTTAGCCGATTAGCTTAAATTATTCTCAAATCACTTTTACATAAGACTCAACTAGAACACTAGGACCCACCTAAGACTTTGACAAAGAATTCCACCCTAGCTTTGTGGTGAGGTTGGAAGGAAAAACTTTGTAGACCATCCGTGTTTAGAAACACAGATGAATCAGCGAGACGAAAAACCTCCTAAGATGAAACTCTTGCCAAAATTATAGGCTTACCTAAGTTGTTACATGCATATACAGTCTTGCTAGCATCATTTACATTAAAAATTTGCGGAATGGGTTTACAATGACTCAATAAACTGATGATTGATGATCCGATCCTTTCAAAAAAAATTGGCATATCTGTTTCCTTGGAACTTAAACAAAAAGTGTGCAACAAGTCCTACTCAAGAATGTGGATGTATGAATGCCAAACCCCAATGAACCAATAGTAGTTAACCTGAATGATGGATGTCATATTGAGGGAAAGATGAAAGTTTTTAAATATGGAATGGTTATGGACACACTACTTCAATCCAGGTTTCCCATGTAGTGCCCCTCCTATAACCCTAAGGCCTTAGAGGAAGTCCCACTGGACTAGGGCTAAAGACTAACCCCCTAGTAAGGTGAAAGAACAAGTTTATAATCAAAATCAGTCAATCATCTAGATCACCCTTTTATTAATCCTAAAATGCACAAAACATTAAGTAAAAGCACTTGATTGCAAAATGGTTAAAGCACCTGCCAAATGGCAACCCACTTTCATTCAAGAGGAATGTCAAATGGTGGGAGGTGAATGACCCACACAAATGGCCGAGGAATGTGGCATATAATCATCACTTACGAATGTGTAGGGCCTCTAGCTAGCTAGTTGTCTAAGAAAGGATAAATGTTTTCTCCTATAGGGTTACCCATTTTGGTGTGTGACAGGAACTACACTCTCCTTCAGAGTGGAAGAGAACTCCAGAATCTTCATTCTCTTGTTGAACCTACATCTGCAATACGTAAGTAATAGTCGTGGGATGGATCTAAATTTCACATCCTATAATCCAGCATCGTCCATTCAATTATTCAGGGAGTTTGTTTATAGATTTATAGCTCATCCAAGGGCTCTACAAATAAGGCATGAGCCAAATGCCAAAAGGAACATGAAACAAAAGCTACTTCTACTTTCATCGTCAGATAGGATTATTCCTGCTAAAGTTATTTTCACATCAAATGTCGTCATAGTAATAAATTTTCAACCATTTTCTATTTATATGCAATTGCAGCTTCTCTCCAGTTGCAACTTAGGTAGAATTTCTTTGAATTGGCAACATCTTCAGCATTATATGGACAAACTAAGACACGAGGTATCAAATTTTCTATACTTATTTAATTTCTCAAATCTTTTTTCAATCCTTTCTATTGAACTTTCCCTTAATTTTATTTTGATTACTACAAAGCAATAAAATATTTCCTCATGTTTTCAAATAGTTCCAAACTTCCACAAACTCATTGATTCTCACCTGCAGTATATGATGATATGAAGTGAAATGTTGTAACAATTCATATATTGGTATCTTTGTGTTAGACTGAGTCCATAGACAATCACAAAGATTTTTTGATCTATGAAGACCTATCTGAAATTGAATAAGGAGATCAAGTGTGTCATCTAAAGTCAATCATTGTAATCACACTTTAAGGTGTATTATCGGTAGTACCCAACACCATCAGGTGACAAAAATCAAGCGAGTGTGATCAAGGGAACCAGTGCAAGAAAGCGTGATCAAGGGAACTAGTGCAGGCAAGCGAGTACAAGTAAGAAGCGAGTGTGTCAAGTATAAATGGGTAAAGGAGAAAAGTGTCTACAAAATGCATCTCAAGAAATTAAATATTTGCAACAGTGCAACCTATTGATATTTGTGTAGCATCGAGAGGTATTCCCACATTCCAAGAGGCCTTCTAACTCATCCTAGAAGGATTATGGAAATTAAAATAATAAAAAATGTTTTGGGCATCATGTAGGCCCCAAATTGTCAAGTCAACCCTATGATGAAAGGGTGTGACCCTTAGTCAAAATTCAACCCATTTGACTTCTATATAAACATGATGTGACACTTCACTTTGATCATTCATTCATCACATCCTCTCTCTTCTAAAGCAGCCGCACATGTCAACAGATAGAGGCTGAATTGAATGAAAGTTGACCAAATTTGAGTTTGACCGACTTTGACTATTGACTAGAGTTGACCGCAGTACGAATCTGACCACAGGACCGAGCTTTACTGTAGGCCAAAATTTTGATTATTGACCAACATTGACTTTGTATTTTTGGCAATAATTTCTCCTAGAAGAAAAGTGTTGGATGAAATTGGCATTGATGTCAAAGGGTGAATGGGCCAGCACTCCTCTCAAGTGGTTGAGAGCCTCAGTTGACTAGAAAACTTGTTTCCTACATGTTCCCAGTTATTTAATATCTTGATTTTTGTCTTTTTCCTCACTTTTTTGAGTAAAAATGATTTTTCATGAGGAAAAATTAATATTTTCCACCCAAAAGTGGGTACTAAGGTAATGTTAGTACTCTGAGCATGAAAAATGAGTACCTACATGCCATATGAGTCTTCCTAGTACCACTTTTTTATTTGTTACATCAATTGTAATTAAAAATTCTCATTATGCAAGGAAATTTTAATTATTAAAAAATTCTACTAAAACCTCTTGCAATTCCACGAGACTCAAGATGATGCCTAGCATGGTAATATACATTAACCCTAGACTTAGAAAAGACACTCATGGCCTAGTTATTAAAATGCACTCCAGCTTTAGAGGATGTGAGTGAAAAAACTCAATAAATTATTTATTGCTAAAAAGCAAATATAAGTAATTAAGTAAAAAAACCACCCTGGAGCTACTTTCTTAGTAGTTAGGTCCCAAGGGCTAAGTCTTTTACAAAAAATCACCATGCTAGTGCCATGTTTTACAATTCACCTTGAGGACACATAATATGCATAGAGAAAGAAGAGAAAAGGAGAGAGAAGAATAAGGGGCAAAATTCTGCAGTTGAAAATACGACAATTGTCTTGTCCAATCTTGATTTTCTTCCTCTTTTATTTGCTAGGTACATCTGGAAAATAACACAACCCCCTAGGCTATCTCACTAATTTTTTTGGTTGATTTAAAAGGCCCATAGAATTTTCGAGCCAATTTGTTTTTCCTTGTTGTTTAAGGGATAACTATTTCTAAGGTTGGAGTTTTACAAACACCCAATTGCCTTCTTCGAACTTTTTTGGTTGATTTAAAAGGCCCATAGAATTTTTGAGCTAATTTGCTTTTCCTTGTTGTTTAAGGGATAACTATTTCTAAGGTTGGAGTTTTACAAACACCCAATTGCCTTCTTTCTTATCTATGTTGGTCTACTTGTTGTTTCATTCTATTTTGAGTTGTTGCTAAAATTTCTTTTAATATTTTGGTGATCTTTTGTTCTTCATCAAGTTGATTCTTTACTACTTGGACCTTAGCATCAACTAATGCAAATCCCTTCCATTTTGGTGGTTCATAACCATATAAGGCTTCAAAGGGAGTCATTTTGGCAAATGTGTGGTAGGTAGAATTATACTACCGTTCAGCTAAATGCAACCATTGTGACCATTTTCTCTTCTTATCTGTCACAAAGCAATGGAGGTAAGTTTCCAAGCATTTATTTACAAATTCTGTTTGACCATCTGTTTGCATATGGTAAGCTAAACTCGTATTAAGGGATATTCCAGTTTGTTTGCAAATTCTTTCCAAAAGTTCCCTTTGAATTTTGTATCCAACTAACTAATATTATGTTTGTAACAGGCTGGCCCTCCTCTACCAAGGAGGAAACCCTAAGAAAGATTATGATATTATTTGATATAAAAAGGTGAAAGAATATACCAATGTCAATCCAATTAAGAAACGGAGTTAGGGTACGATTCAAGAGATTGAAATTTAAAATGAATGGATACATAATGAGGCTGTTAAAAACATGCATTAGTTAACCAAATAGCCTTCCTCAATATGCAAAAATAAAAAATAAAAAGATCTCTTCCAAAGGTGCACCTCATCAAACCATTACAAATCAGCAATAATGATGCATGATCATCAACTAATAAAGATAACAGCAGCCTCTCATATTGTAGAAATGACCACAGAAAAACAATATATTGATCAGTAACCAAGAACAAGGGACAAGGAGGGTTTAACCTAAACCTTAACCCTCCTTATGAACCAAAATAGCCCTTCTGCAAAAGGCTTTTACAACAGATTTATAGAGGTAACTTCAGCAACAGTTCTCAGCCATGATAGATCACAAGAAGATGATGAACCTCACATAGAATAAACCCTTGACTTGCCTTGCTCCAGCTATATATTCAACTAAGCCTTTGAAACTTCTTCACACTTCTTTCACACCCCCTTGCACATCTTCAACCATATTTATAGCCTTCAACCCTCAACTAGGGTGTCTCTTTCATTAGCCCCTCCTCTTACTTGATACATAATCAGCAGACACATGGCAACTTTCTACACTAACACAGATCCCAAGAGAGACACTTCACCCCTAGTGCACCTCTTCTTCATCACAGATGCCTCATAACGACCTTTTTCCTTTTGCCTTGAGACTTATACACCCTTTCGCTTGTTGGGTGAGGGTCAACCTTCAAACAACTGGGTTTAGGTGGATTTACAAACAAATGGGTCAAACTTCATGCCCTTCTAATTCTGATCAATATTCCTATTAAAAAGGGACATTCTAAGATTAAAGTTTTCGAGAACTCTAATTTTGTAATTGAATGGACAAAGGTGGCCGCAGGTTGTAAAATATTACTCAGGCTTTTGCTAGAACAGTAGGTATATATGAATATGGTCAGGGTGATGACATCCAATTTTTTCATGTTTAAAGGACTTTCAAGTCTAATACAGACAGTCTATGATTATACTTCTTCAGACTTTCTATAGGCCAGGTTTTTTGAAGGGCATATTTATATCGACTTTTTTTTTCCGGTGTTTTGATGTGATGCGGAGGACCATCAATGAAATTTCACTTTTGATTTCAACTTGATAATAAAAGTTACAAATTTTTCTTTTGGACAAAAAAATAACGTTATTCAAAATCCATATTTCTCCAAAACATATGAACTTACATTTATGCTAATGTACCTAATATAACAGCCAAAGAGAAAGAACAAAATACCTCTCTTTCAATAAAGTATCGATCAAAGGGAAAAATCTTTGCTTGAAGTCAGTTTCAAGGGCATGCTTTGTGGCCACAAGTAACTCCTGCATATCAGTTACCATGTTTACTTGATATTGAGATTTACAAAAAGAAAAATGTTTTTTCCTCATTGTTCCAAATAAACAAGCAAGAAGTACAAGGAAATGCAAATTTCTTGATAATCCAACGCTTCAGCATATTATAAATTATAAAGTTTTCACATAATGATATATTAAATAAGCTATGGCATGGAAGATCCACACTTATCCTTTGCAGTCCCCAATCACATTAAGGTTTTTTAACAATTTTTCAACCCTAAAGCAAGGGATGTAGAAAGGATGCGCATGAAGCAGAACTCTACAGCCTAGAATGTTAGTTAGTGAAGCCTCTAGGGATACCAAAAGACTGTGTTAGGAAACTCATCTCTGATCTGTCTTGATTTGCTACAACTACATGAAATCAAAATAACTAGTTTCCATTTCCGAACATTGATGAACAATTGGTGGGATAGGATGTTGGGTATGTGTTATATTCTTTGCACAATTAACCCCATGTGCTCAAAAAATGCACAATACACAACATAGGGGTCATAGGGGGTGGAAGGCGGGGAAATTTTGGGCAGTTTTTAGCATCTATTCTTGGCGGTTTTCGGCAAAGTTTTTGCTAAAAGTGGTTTTGTGGCATATGGTGATTTTGCCCATGGTTTTCTAGTTTCGGTTAACGAACTACAGTTGTATTCTAATCCAAGGTAAATGGATTAGCAGTTCATGGATGCCACGGGATATATATTGTATTGTAATACTATACAGAAGAATATATATTGGCAAAAATCTGTTGATTTTCACAATTTTGGGTTTCCAGGATCAAATCTTTGTGTTAATATGTGTGTTTTCCATTGGCATCTTTTCAGTTTTAATTAAGAATATGTTTGCAAGAATTAATTGCACAAGGTTAAAACCTACTTTTGGCATCAAAGTTATTTTGGCTCCAAGGGGACGCCTTCGTGACTATGGAGTTTCGCTTGGGCCTCTGGTAGACCATATTATAATGGAAGATCTGCATAAGTGATTCTTCTGTTGCAAAGGAAATGGTGAGCATTTCAAATATAGAGATCGAGAAATTCAATGGGCAGAGTTTTGAGTTGTGGAAGCTCCAAATGGAAGATTTGTTGGTGAACAGAGATTAGTGGATCGTTGTGGATTTGTGTGTTGCACCAACAAGGATGTCAACAGAGGACTAGACCGAATTGGATTGAAAGGCAAAGAGCACAGTATGATTGTATCTCTCAAATTCAGTATTATTGAATGTTTCGGGGGAAGCTACAACAAAGGCTTTGTGGGACAAGTTAGGGGCTTTGCAATAGTCTAAGTCCCTAGTGAACAAATTGTTCATGGGGAAGTTGTATAACTTGAGGATGAAGGATGAAGACTCGATGACAGTGCATCTGAATGCTTTCAATATTGTGATAAGTCAGCTATTATTTGTTGATATTAAGGTTTTAGATGAAGATAAGTGCATCAGTTTGTTATGTTATTTACTAGACTCATGGGATAGCCTGGTTGTTATCATAGCAGTAATGCAACTACTTTAAATTTTGGTGAACAAGTCGCATCCTTGTTACCAGAGGAGATGACATGGAAAAACATGGAAAGATGTATGAAAATTCCTGGAAATGCAGCCATTGGAATAATTCTTCTAATTAATAAATTAATTATGCAGTTTACTTTGTTTACAACAAAATAACGAATTATTTACACTACAATTTCTTCACCATAAAAAATACTATGGAAGCAAAAAAAGATGAGAACTAAGAGATGCTAACACACACACATAAAAATGACACATCTATTTTTGGACAAATCTCCTAGGAAAAACCTAATGCAAGAAAATCGGTGCAATAGTTGAGGGTTTTATTATTATGTAGCAAAAAAGATTCTAATTACAATAAAATTACGCCAAACTGGCATTTCTATATGAGAGAAATACTGGCAAAAATATCTAAAGGAATTTTCCCTCCTCTATGAGCAATCTTAGCTCAATCTAGCCACTCAAACTAGCTCTCTTACTGCCTCTGCGTATGCCTCTGCATCACCTCTACGCAGACCAGAATCTCACTAGCCCGGAATTGCCTCGAATCAACTATTGATTGATTGCTACTGGTCTAGAAGCCTCTGGCTTAGCCCTCTAGAAATGTTCTCAGCCACTAGCACCTGAAACTGCCACTGCTCTAGCTAAATCGAATGCCCCCTTTGAGGCTTCTATGCAGCCTCCTGGAGAAATAGTAGGGCCTCCTCTCGACTCTTCTAGAAGTGGAAACTCCTTTAGAAATCTATTATGTTGCTCCTTTGCCACCTACTACTCGACCTCTGCCTCGATCCCTCCTGCTAAATCACCTGCACTGGAAAATCAAATTGTCTAGATCATTAAGTATCTGCCACTGATGTGTTCTCCATCTACCCATCGACCTCTTCTTATAATCTCCAATTGAGACTTCAACGGCCACGATTAAAATTTAATCAATGGTTGATATCATCTCTAAGTTGATTCGTGTGGGTTTCTAGAGAATTCTCACCGTTCTCAATTAATTACTATTAATTAATCGATTTCCATAAGTTAGACTTAGGCATTTTTTAAGTATCGACCAATTAATTTAATTGAGTTGTCTCTATGTGGAATTTCCAGAAACAATTTATGGGTTTTGGAGAACTCATGTGTTTTAGCCTCTCCACAAAGTTTGAGACTAGAACACCATCAGATGCTAAAAAACTAACACTCCCTCGTAGCAAGGAAGATGTTCTCCAACTCTGTCTCCATAACATCCTCCCACGCTGCTAATGCCTGACAACTATCGCTGTCTGATTCATTTGCCACTGACTGTAGCTAAACCATGTTGCATATGTGTTTCTACTGACACTGCACTGTACAACCTGTACTACTGCCAATTCTGCATCTGCACTGCAACCCAACTAACACTCCCTCTCACTGTTGTTGTTGCTACTGTGACCACTGCAACTGAGAAGCATCCAAAATATTGAATATTGAATCAATTGTCTTTATATTGCAACTGTCTTCTGAGTTTCTGACTACTACTAGACTTTGCATTGTCCACTAGGAAATATGCATTGTTGTTGACTCTGCACTATGCCTCCTGCACTACTACGGACACTGCTTTGCGCCTCTCAGCATCTGACTACTAGTACTCTGCAACTGTCACTTTGGAGATAATTGCACCAACTAACATTAATCCTCCTTCTATTGAATACTGTGGGCCCCTGTAGTAAGGGAAATGATCCAAGAGAAAACACCATTTGATGCTTACCTCGATGGACCCTGTCCAATTCTGCGCAAGTCTAGAGTCTAGAACTTTATGTCTCCCCACCTCTCTCTTAGAGGTATAGCTGCATGTAAAGCGAATTGTTCCTCCAGTGTTAAAATTATGCAACTGCGATCAAATTCCACTTTGGACCGCTCATATGATGAAGATAATAATTGCAATAGATTCACCTTTTTTAGAGGACCAAAATCGACCTAAAGATCACCTTATATGGACAAGCAGAAGTTGGTTTTTGAATTTACTTATTTACTCATATATATTGGATTAGGTCAGCCCTAAGCACATGTACAATTGGACAGGTCGGCCTCAACCCCAAGTGGACCCTCATGAAAGCCTATAAATAGAAGAGACCTCAAGCTCATTTGGACATAATCAACAAGCACTCTCTTCTCTCTTCTATTGTTTGGTTCGCACAAGTTTGATGGAGGAAAGCTTGCGCAAAGGGTCCAAAACTACAAGGTCGAAGCTCGCACATGTCTAGGGTTTCTAAGTCTCGAATGCTCGCACATAACTAAGGTTTTTCTTCCCTGTACGTTGGCATAGTATGGTCAAGAAAGCATCTGGGAAGTCTCGGACGCTCGCACAAAGTGTCTCAGAGTGCGTTCGGGAGGCTAAAGTTCCCACAGTCTAGTTTGGTCCCCAAACGCACGCACAGAATGGTCTAGGGAGCGTCCAATCTGCCATAGACACTCCCACAGAGGCCTGAAGGGAGTGTCCAGGGTTTGAGGTAGATTTGTGTATGTTTAATCCCCGAACGCATGCATACAGTTCACCAAAGAGCGTCCAAATCTGCCCTAGACACTCACATCCAGTTCTCTAGAGAGTGTCCAGATCTGTCTTAGACACACGCACACAGTCTCTGCATGCGTCTAGGACCAAAAGATGAAGTATCAGCGTTCTGAAGATTCCGCTCAGTGACAGCCATATTCAGTAGTTGACTACAGCCAATGTCAATGCATTACAGTTCTCAGAATCAGGGTTTTGAGTATAAGCATGATTAGATTCATTTCATGGATGTTATAGATGTTTTACTGGTTAGTTGCATAGATGAAGATATGGATCAATGTACTCTATTTTGTTGAATCATTTGATGACAGTCTATGAAGAAGAATTTGTAAGGGTTTTCCCCATACTGGGTTTTGCCCTGGTCTCGGACCAATCCTGGTGTCTCTCAGTGTGCATGCTTTTCTTCTATTGTTCCTTTATATTCCGCTGCATAGATGATGATGATATTATTCTTTCTACATAGTTGCATATGTTGATGCATAATAATATAAATCTGAATAATGTTATGGGCTGCACTTAATGTGTTAATGAAGAATTACAATTATCAAAGCAAAGGACAATGTAGCCCTATGAAAAATTAACATCCAGCGTAGGACACCTGGTCTATCTCTATGAATGTTCTCGCTTGATCCTACTTCTCCTTCTTTCCCTTCTTCCTTTGAGGACACTGAGTATTGTAGTGGCCAAACTCGCCACACCTGAAGCACTTGATCTTGGATAGATCCGTCTTCTTCTTCTTCTCTCCCTGCGAGCCTTGTCCCTGACTGGGACCTTTTGTTTTCCCTTTCGATGCAAGGTCCACCTTTTCTTCTTCCTTCAAATCCTTCGATCCTCTGTTGCTGCTACCACTTATGGATCTCTTTACTAGAGCTCGCCTCATCTCCTCTTGTGTGAGATCTACCCACATCCGGTCCCACCCAGAAGTTGATCTCATCCTAGAATGCCTTGGACGAAATTCTCCCATTCCTCGGTGACACTCTTGGAGGCGCTTCTCCTACAGCTCCAAGTTCATCCCAGATATCCTAAATTCTGGTGAGGAAGGAGCTGATGCCTTCACCCTTTTACATAAAAGCATTCCTCACCTTCTCTTTCAGGAGTATCTTCCACTGCTTGAAAGGATTCTGATATACTGAGGGATTATTGTCCCACATTTCTTTGGTCGTATTCTTGGCAGCCACATATGAGACAATATGATATCGAACTCCATCGAGAATCAACCACTTCACCTTGGCCATCTCCTTATTGTAATTTGTTAGTTGGTCTGCATCTATAAGTACTGCAGTCTGCGACAACTCTTTCTACATATGTCTTCAGATCATATTCGTCTAGTAGGAAGGACATCTTGACCTTCCAGATACAATAGTTCGATGCATCGTCTAATCTGTCTTGATCTCGGAATTCTGATGAAGCCATCTCTGCAAAAACTCTACTTGGGACATAAATCTCCCTCTTTCACCTACCAAGTTGATAGCTATGTTATTCACACTCCTTTCTGGAGTGAGAAAATCTCCCTGTTGCAATTGGAAATTTTGATTTCTGAACTAGAAACCTCTTGAGAGAAATCTCCCTCTGTGTGTGCAATTTCTCTTCCACACGGCACTAAATCTGCTCTAGCAAACTGCTGCAAACACTCTGTGCCGAGACAAGAAATCTGCTCTGCGATTGATTTGCTGCTCCCCGTTAGTTTTTGTAGCATTGGATGTGTTGTAGCCTTGAAATTTTGTGGAGAGACTAGAATACAAGAGATCTCCAAAACCTAGAAATCATTGCTAGAAATTCCACCTAGAAATTACTTAATTAGATTATTAACCATTTTTTAAATATTTCCTAAGTCTAAACTTAGGGAATATGGTTAATTAATCAAAATTAATTAAGTCAATGTGTGAATGATCTAGAAACTCACATGGATCGGCTTCAAGTTAATCCTAGCCATTGATTCAGATTTAATCTTGGCCATTGAATCCCAACAGAGGATTTTAAAAAAAAATTGATGGGCGCTTGGAGAAGACACTTGAGAGGTTTGAGTTTTTGGCAGATCAATTTCTAGAGCAGCAGCAACCAGTTGCTAGAGAGAGATCTAGTGAGATCAAAGCAGTGAGAGGGGCAGGGACATTGAAGCCAAAGGAAGGATTCCAGATCGAGTGAGTGCATTTGCAGAGAGGTAGAGGAGCCACAGAGAGGCTGACGCAGAGCAACGCAGTAGCCTCTAGAGGCAATTTCAATTCTATTGGGGAAAGAAGCGTTTCAGTGCCAGAAGCTAGGCAGAGGTTCTGAAGGCCAAGAGAGACATTTCCTAGACAGCAGCAGACCAAACGGCTTGAGCATAAGTTGGTTCGAACTGAGTGCAGAAATGACTAAACTAGGGTGACACAGTAGCTGCGCAGAACCAATGTGCATTGTGGACGACTGAATTTTAGTGGAGGTCAAAGACCAAATTTGCCTATGGAGTGAGGAAATTTCCTCACTAGATTTTTCTTGCTAGTTTTCTTTGTAGGATTTCGACTTTCGATATCCAATTGTACTCAAATCAATTCACTACTGCTTAATATTAAAAGCATCAATTGCTGCACCGGTTTTCCCAAGTTGGGTTTTTCAAGAGATTATTTCCAAAAAATATTGTGTTATTTTATCTGTGTGTGCTAGCATTTCTTCCAACGTTTATTCTTCTGCAATTTTATTTGCGTAGGTTGCAGTTTGATTTATTCAGTATTTGCCATAACAAACAACAAATAAATTGTTAAATAAAATTAACAATAAGGAGAATAATTTCTAGTTGTTGAAATTGGATTCTGGTTGAGGAATTTTCACATGGTATCAGAGCCAAGTTGATCAGCCCAAGAGCTCAGAGACGAAAAGAGAAGGAATCTCGTTCTTCAATGTGAGCAACAAATCAAAATTCCCAGGGATAGCGCAGTTACCTTGCCAGAAGGCCGAGTTACTTGAGGAGATACGATTTTTTCTAAGTGAGGGAGGGGAAAAAATATCCGATCTCTCCAGATCAAGTGATTCCCAAGGCAAAGGGAGCAGCCCAGAATTTTTGCAGAGCAGATCTCTAGCTAGACACAGTAGTTTTGCAACAGTTTTCTAAAGTAGAGCTAGCATCGGGTGGAAGGAAGAAGAGCACACACTGAATGTAAATTTTCCTCTGGGAATTTCTAGTTTCAAGAAGTTCGATTTTCCTTATAGATCAGCAGTCATTGTGAGTGTTAGGGTCATTAGTTTTCATCATCAAATGTATTTTCCATATCCTTTAATTTCCAGTTTTTGAATAAGTCGAGCTTATGACCACAATTGTTGTCATAGCCTCAAAGGTCACTGTCTGACATCGTCAAATTTTTGTCATAAAGGGTTCTCCAAAAGCATGAAAGACTGTCAAGTCGTTGGGAGTCATGGTTGCACATCTTTGTACAGTCAAGTCGAAAGGGTTATGTGTTAGTCCTCTATCTATCATAAACATTCAATTGGTTTTATTACAGTCATAGTTCTGATGGTCAAGAGATATAGTCCTAAAAAATATCCTACATCTTATTCCCTATTGTTATCTACCCTTGCTCCCCTATTTTTACAACCCATTTCCCCATAATACCACTACCATTTCCTATACTCATAATATGACTCGACCCTCATGTATAACAGGCGATTTACCATGTTTTTATGCTCATGCCAAATCAGGTGGAGCACTCTAACTCATCTGTTCAAATCATCATTGCGCTACAGGACAAGACAGGAGGTAATTCAAATCGGAATGTCGCCTTAATCTTATGCACAGTACCTTCATGCTAGTTTTGAGTTGATCTACCATCAATTCAGAAGACCACACATTGATCCCCAGCTAGTAATTGACAAGAAACAAGGTCGCACTCGCTGTGGAAAATTCGTTGCTCACAAGTGCTACCCAACCTGGTTGGTGCACAAAATGCCATGTTTTAGCTGTCATTTTGAAACGTTGTTTCCGACCACATGGAGCCGAATTTCAAAAAAATGAAAGGCGTTTTTCTCAAGAGTAGACCAAAGAACAATAACTTCTTGCAGTTTTTGCACAAGTGTCATAGATCGGGATATTCGAATGCATCTTTAAGGCCTATTTTTTGCACTGTGTAATTTCCTATTTTAGTCATGATTTTGGGGAACCGTTTCCGAGGAGTTGGGGAAGAATGTCAAGAAACTGAGAGAGGTTGCTCTCTAAGACAAGTTCATTTACAAAAACCTATCTCAGTTTTCACACAAGTGTTACCGTCTAGGAGCTACAGGTGTCGCTTGGAGGCCCTTTTTCGCAATTTCTGCTAGCATAACGGTTTGTGAATGAGGAGAATTATGCATACATTCTTGCAGTTTTGGATGTTGCTGGTATATCACAGAACCTTAGATGATTAGCTGAAACCATATTGTTTGATCTGAAGGCGGGAAAAGACAGCAAAACACAATTTTGAAATTTTCACTACACAGGTGTTGCGTAGCTGCTACACACATGCTACACATAGGTGGATTGGATATTTTGAGATGGCCAGTTGCCATGCGATGTAAGGAATGGTTCATTGCCTACTCAGAGGTCTACTCAGCGCCCAGCCATCAGCCAAGTTATCCTCCAACACACAGAAACCATGCCAACATGGAACTGCTGCACAGCACAATCTAAGCTGTCTTTTCTATTTTCATCATGAGTCTGAGATTTCAATGTCAGGAAAAGATCTTGTGAGCTAAGTTTGTTATCTAGATAGGTTGAAAGGATAGGTATAAAGTAGTTTTTTATGTTTTTTTTTTTAAAACACAAAGATGTTGTTTAAGGCTGCTTTATCTCTCTTTTTATGAAAAAACAATGGGTTGCTAATTGTGTGTGTTTCGATCAAAATTGAATGGATAGATCGTACATTGAACCTAGTCATGAGATATCTTTATGATGTAAACGTATTTAAGATCGTGATGGACAAGGAAGAAGGGGTTAATTGGTCGATTGATGGAACCAGGCTTGTGTATGTGATCCTATTTTATGAATAAAATACTCAGTTCAAAGTTTTTGCCAGTTACTGTCAGAGATTCTTGTGGTACTTTGCTTTAAATCTGTGTTTCTCCTATGTAATTGTTATTTCAATCCCTTTTATTTCAGGTTTGTTTAAAGGTGTATGGGAACAATTTTTCTAGAATTCATCATGGATGCTCTATAATAGTTGTGTATTTTTGTTTCATATGGAATTCATTATACCTTTGTCTACCTCATTTTCCTAAATACTCAGTAATAAGATTTGGTAACAGAATTCTAATGTGCTCTGTTGCATTTGAATGAGTATAGCCATGTGTTTTTCTCGTTCCCGTTGTACTATAATTGATATAAATTTGAAGGATGTACTTATCATGTCTTTGTCTCTATAGTTGGTTAATATATGCACTGATGTATTAAGTTGGCGATATTTCTGATCTCATACCCTAATATCCTTTCCTCAGATCTCTCAGCAAATTTTCATCAGATTTTATGTCTTTTTAAGATCTGGTCTCCGTAAAATCACTGAGCTTTGATATTCTTTATCTTTAGATTTTTGGTGAGGAAGCGCCCTCAGGTTAAAAAGGACCAATTTCTAGCCCAAAGAGGCTTGTGATTACCTCTGTGGCCCTTTCCTCGGCCTAAATGGATTTAAAGAGTGATAACATACTGGCGCTGTTGCTGAGGAATGAACGAAATTTTTAATATTCCTCAGGAAAGATTATCAAGTTGCAAATTTGGTTGTCGACGATGAAAAACAAACAGACATAGAAAGGTTGAATCATTCACCTTGCAACTCTGATTTCAAAGGGTCCAGAAAATCAAACGTTCACAGTGACTCCACTGGTCAAAGGTAATTAATTTTGATTGACTGTTTTCAATATGGGTTCAAGAACAAACACCAGGTATGCACCTATGGACAGATCTCATATTCTTGGTTT
Source organism: Pinus taeda (assembly GCA_000404065.3). Taxonomy (NCBI): domain Eukaryota; kingdom Viridiplantae; phylum Streptophyta; class Pinopsida; order Pinales; family Pinaceae; genus Pinus; species Pinus taeda. The sequence goes on from APFE030056824.1 coordinate 74,461, forward strand.
TCCAAATCATATGCCTCATGTTGATTGATTAATCTACCTTCTATTATTTAAAGATAAAAAAGGAGACGTTGCTTTTCATTTGTTCAAGTTTCATTTGCATGTACATAAGCTTGGGGTTAAGTTTCCTGAGGACTGTTTAATGAAAATGTTCATGGAAACCTTAGAAGACAAAGCTAGATCCTGGTATGAAGGTTTTCCTCTTGCCAGTTTGTGTTCTCTTACATATTTTCACACAGTCTTTTATGAGCATTTTAAGGAATTGTGTTGTCCCCTGCCTCCGGCTGAAAAATGTTGTGCATTTATAAGAAGGGTTTTGGCGTAAATCACATGTTGATTTACGCCGAAACCCTTCTTATAACTGTTATGGATCACAGATGCCTCAATTCAACAAATGTTGTGCATGTTTTGAAGTTTTCTTCCAATATCTGGAAAATATTTATGGGGATGAAGAATGTATGGATGATGAAATTAAGAAGCCCTTTGTGAATTTTCATCCCAATGTCAAGAACAGAAAACGGAAGAGGTTCGTTGCCCAGATATTCATGAATATTCCCAGCAGGCAACGATTTCTGCAGCTGAAGATGAAACTGATCAAACAGAGATTGACGAAGAAATGCAGCAGGTTTGTCCTCTTGAGCCTGATCAACATATTCATTAGAATGTTAATGATCAAGAAGAGGAGAGCAGCGAAAAAGAAGGGGTTGTTTTAGAGCCTCTTGCACATCAAGATCTGCTTCCAGGTTCAGAAAATGAAGATTTTGTTGAAGAAGAGCAGGTTGTCCTGGATCCTATGGATGTGCACATTATTGTTGTGGATAAGGTGGTTGCCTCAATTGAGCAAGGCAAGAATAATGAACTGAGTGTTCCCATTTCTCTAGAATAGAGTCCTCTTACCGATCATCAGGTGAAGGTAACTAATTATGTTCTTGAAGATTTTTTTGTTGGCCTCTTGGAACCATTGAAAGAAGAGGTTTGTCATCCCATGGCCAGTTTGTTGCAGGATTTATGGAAGCTTGTACTCTTTACCGATGTTGGTTTTCAGAATCAGTTGAATTTTGAGTTGCCACACTCTTTCTTCTTCTGTCCGCTCAAGGAAACTGTGACCAGAACTCACTGAAGTAGCCATTTGCTTGATTGGCTACATTGGAGAGAAGAGATCACTTAGTGTATATACTTTCAGCAGGTGTGGACAACCATCATCAATGTTTGACTCCAGAGGAGAAGGACCTCAGACTTTGGTGATGTGTTGTCAAATTTCTGATTTATTTTAAAGTTTTCAACTTTCTTATGAGTTAGTCAGTGGAGTTTTAGGCTTTTTATGTTTGACTGCATTGCCCAATGGTCTTAATAGGCTACTAGTTTGCAGTTTTTGTTCTTGGCACCTCGCTAGGAGGTTGACATCCCCATTGGAGCCAATGTTAGGGTCATCAGTTTTCATCATCAAATGTATTTTCCATATCCTTTAATTTTCAATTTTTGAATAAATCGAGCCTATGACCACAACTGTTGTCATAGCCTCAAAGGTCACTGTCTAACATCGTCAAATTTCTGTCATAAAGGGTTCACCAAAAGCATGAAAGAGTGTCAAGTTGATGGGAGTCATGGTCGCACATCCTTGTACAGTCAAGTCGAAAGGGTTATGTGTTAGTCGCCTATCTATCATAAACGTTCAATTGATTTTATTACAGTGAGAGTTTTGATGGTCAAGAGATATGGTCCTTAAAAATATCCTACAACTTATTCCCTATTCTTATCTACCCTTGCTTCCCTATTTTTACAACCCATTTCCCCATAATACCACTACCATTTCCCATACTCATAATATGACTCGACCCTTATGTATTACATGTGATTTCCCATGCTTTTATGCTCATGCCAAATCAGGTGGAGCGCTCTAACTCATCAATTCAAATCATCATAGTGCTACAGGACAAGACAAGAGGTAATTCAAATCTGAATGCCGCCTTAATCTTATGCACAGTACCTTCATGCTAGTTCTACGCTGATCTACCATGAATTCAGAAGACCACATGTTGATCCCCATTTAGTAATTGACAAGAAAAAAAGGTTGCACTCACTGTGGAAATTTCGTTGCGCACAAGTGCTACCCAACCTGGTCGCTGCGCAAAATTTCAAAAAATTGAAAGGGGTTTTTCTCAAGAATAGACCAAAGAACAATAACCTCTTGCAATTTTTTCACAGGTGTCATAGATCGGGATATTCAAATGCATATTTAAGGCCTATTTTTTGGACTGTGTAATTTCCTATTTTAGCCATGATTTTGGGAAACTGTTTCCGAGGAGTTGGGAAGAATGTGAAGAAACTGAGAGAGGTTTCTCTCTAAGAAAAGTTCATCTACAAAATCTATCTCCGTTTTCACATAGGTGTTATTGTTTGGGAGCTACAGGTGTCGCTTGGAGGCCCTTTTTCGCAATTTATGCTAACAATATTCTGCAATTTTTGGAATTCGGTTTGTGAATGAGGAGAATTATGCATACATTCTTGCAATTTTGGATGTTGTTGGTATATCATAAAACCTTAGATGATTAGCTGAAACCATATTGTTTGATCTGAAGGCGGAACAAGAGAGCAAAACACAATTTTGAAATTTTCACTACATAGGTGTTGCGTAGCTGCTGCGCACATGTTGCACATAGGTGGATTGGATATTTTGAGATGGCTAGTTGTCATACGATGTAAGGAATGGTTCATTGCCTACTCAGAGGTCTACGTAGCACCCAGCCATCAGCCAAGTTGTCCTCCAGCACACAAGAAACCATGCCAACATGGAATTGCTGCGCAGCACAACATAAGTTGTCTTTTCTATTTTCATCATCAGTCTGAGATTTCAATGTCGGGATAAGATCTTGTGAGATAAGTTTGTTATCTAGATAGGTTGAAAGCATAGGTATAAAGTAGTTTTTTATGTTTTTTCTTTAAAAGACAGAGATGTTTTTAAATGTTGCTTTATCTATTTTTTTATGAAAAAACAATGGATTGCTAAATGTGTGTGTTTCAATCCATTCTGAATGGATAGATAATACATTGAACCTAGTCATAGATATCTTTATGATGTAAATGTATTTAAGATCTTGATCGACAAGGAAGAAGGGGTTATTTGGTCGATTGATGGAATCAGAGTTGTGTATGTGATCCTATTTTATGAATAAAATACTTAGTGCAAAGTTATTCCAGTTACTTGGAGAAGACACTTGAGAAGTTCAATTTTTTGGCAAAATTCTAGAGTAACAACAGTTAGTTGCCGGAAAGAGAGCCAGTGAGATCGAAGCAGTGAGAGAGGGGTAGAGACAGTGAAGACGGAGGAAGGGTTCCAAATCCGGTGAGTGCATTTGCGGAGAGGCAGAGGGACCACATACAGGTTGACACAGAGCAACACAGTATCCTCTAGAGGCAGTTTTGTTTCTACTTGGGAAAGACCTGTTTCAGTGCCAGAAGCTGGGAAGAGGTTCCGGAGGCCAAGAGAGACATTTTCCCAAACAACAGCAAACCAAACGACTTGAGGATAAGCTGGTTCGAACTAAGTGCAGAAGTGACTACACTAGGGTGATGCAGTAGCTGTGCAGAGCCAATGTGCATTGTGGACGACTCAATTTGAGTTGAGGTCAAAGCACGGATTTACCTGTGGAGTGAGGAAAATTTCTCACAAGATTTTTCTTGTTAGTTTTTCTCTGTAGGATTGCCAGTTTTGGCATCCAGTTGTAGCATCCAGTTGTAGTCAAATTATTTCACTGTTTCTTAATATTAAAGGAAAAATTCTCACTAGATTTTTCTTGTTAGTTTTTCTCTGTAGGATTGTCAATTTCGACATCCAGTTGTAGTCAGATTATTTCACTGTTTCTTAATATTAAAACCTTCAGCGGCTGCACCAGTTTTCCCAAGCTGGGTTTTTCCAAGGACTTTTGTCCAAATATAATTGTGTTATTTATGTGTGTGTGCTAGCATTTCTTCCAACATTTATTCTTATGTAGTTTTATTTGTGTAGGTTGCGGTGTGATTTATTCAATATTTTTCGTAGCAAACAACAAATAAATTGTTCACTAAAATGAACAATTAGGAAAATAATTTCTAGTTGCTGCAATAGGATTCTGGTTGGGGAATTTTCACACTTCCTCTGTCTGCTAGAATCACTTCCCCAGACAAATGAAATTTTCATGACTTCTGTCACTGGAAAATTGAACTATGTCCAGCAATTAGCATTGCTTGTCTAGGCACTGTGCAACCTTTGAGAAAATCACCGTGTTGCTCCCTCTAAATAGTGAAATCTTTCCTCTTCAACTTTGAGCCTCTTGTCTGTCAAATATTCTCTGATACCATGTGAAAATTCCTTGAAATGCAACAACTCGAAATAATTCTTCTAACTGATAAATTAATTATATCGTTTATTTTTTTACAGAAAAATAACGAATTATTCACACTGAAAATTCTTCACCATAAAAAATATTGTAGAAGAAGAAAAAGATAGGAACTGAGAAATGCTAGCATACACACATAAAAATGACAATTATTTTTGGACAAATGTCCCCGATAAAACCCAATGCAGAAAAACCGGTGCAGCAGTTGAGCATTTTATTATTATGCAGCATTAGAAATTCAGAGTACAATAAAATTACACCAAATTGGCATTTCTATGTGAAATAAATACTCTAAAAAATATCTAAGGGAATTTTCCCTCCTGCACGAGCAATCTCAGCTCAATCTAGCCACTCAAACTGGCTCTCCTACTACCTTTGTGTCACCACTGCGCAAGCTTGAATCCCGCTAGCTCGAAATTAGCTCGCATCAACTACTGATTGACTGTTGTTGGTTTGGAAGCCTCTAGCTTGGCCCTCTGTAAATATTCCCAACCAATAGCACCTGAAACTCCCACTGCTCCAACTAAATCGTATGCCCTCTTTGAGGATTCTGCGCAGCCCCTACATAGCCTCCTGGAGAAATAATATAGCCTCATTAGGGGATTTTTGGGGTCTAAAATGGGCCTCTTAAGAAAAATGTACAACCGAAATAAACTTTATAAGAACCAACAGGATTCAAGATGATGATATCAACCATGGATGATGATTCACCATTTTTGGAGTAAAAATATTAAAAAATAATAAAATAATATAACTACTTTCTCAACTCGTATTTTAAACGTATCTCCCTAAGGTTTTACTCAAATTTCAAGCGGGAGTACTCGTTGGATGAAAAATTTAATTCCTCATCCAAGGAGTACCCACGTTGCATACTTTCGATGGACCCTGCTACATGAAAAATCAGAAATACATGAAAAAACATGATTGCAATCGAAAGTATTTCTCATTTTTCCCATATATTTCTCATTTTTCGTCTAGCAGGGTCCATCGAAAGTATGCAACATGGGTAACCCTTGGATAAGGAATCAAATTATGCATCCAACGAGTGTTGCCACTTGAAATTTGAGTAAACCCATAGGAAGATAAGTTGAAAATACGAGTTGAAAAATTAGGTTTTTCTTTTTCCCCTCTAAAATTTGATAATGTAATCAAATCTTATTTTATTATTTTATTATTTTATAATTTCCTTAGGAGGACCATTTTAGACCTCAAAACTCCCCAATGCCTATATTGACTCTTCCGGAACTAGAAACTCCTTCGAAAATCTACTATGTTGACTGTTGTTGGTTTGGAAGCCTCTAGCTTGGCCCTCTGTAAATATTCCCAACCAATAGCACCTGAAACTCCCACTGCTCCAACTAAATCGTATGCCCTCTTTGAGGATTCTGCGCAGCCCCTACATAGCCTCCTGGAGAAATAATATAGCCTCATTAGGGGATTTTTGGGGTCTAAAATGGGCCTCTTAAGAAAAATGTACAACCGAAATAAACTTTATAAGAACCAACAAGATTCAAGATGATGATATCAACCATGGATGATGATTCACCATTTTTGGAGTAAAAATATTAAAAAATAATAAAATAATATAACTACTTTCTCAACTCGTATTTTAAACGTATCTCCCTAAGGTTTTACTCAAATTTCAAGCGGGAGTACTCGTTGGATGAAAAATTTAATTCCTCATCCAAGGAGTACCCACGTTGCATACTTTCGATGGACCCTGCTACATGAAAAATCAGAAATACATGAAAAAACATGATTGCAATCGAAAGTATTTCTCATTTTTCCCATATATTTCTCATTTTTCGTCTAGCAGGGTCCATCGAAAGTATGCAACATGGGTAACCCTTGGATAAGGAATCAAATTATGCATCCAACGAGTGTTGCCACTTGAAATTTGAGTAAACCCATAGGAAGATAAGTTGAAAATACGAGTTGAAAAATTAGGTTTTTCTTTTTCCCCTCTAAAATTTGATAATGTAATCAAATCTTATTTTATTATTTTATTATTTTATAATTTCCTTAGGAGGACCATTTTAGACCTCAAAACTCCCCAATGCCTATATTGACTCTTCCGAAACTAGAAACTCCTTCGGAAATCTACTATGTTTCCCCTTTGCCACCTACTACCCGACCTCTGACTTGATCTCTCCTATTGAATCACCTGCACTGGAAAATCGAACTGTCTAGATCACTAAGTATCTGCCACTGGTGTGTTCTCCATCTACCCATCAACCTCTTCTTATAATCTCTAGTTGAGACTTCAACGACCACGATTAAAACTCAATTGATGGTTGACTTCATCTAAAAGTCGATTTGTGTGAGTTCCTAGAGAATTCTCACCTTTCTCAATTAATTACTATTAATTAATCAATTTCCCTAAGTTCGACTTAGGCATTTTCTAATTATTGATCAATTAATGTTAATTGAGTTATCTCTCGGTGGAATTTCCAAAAACGATTTCTAGGTTTTAGAGAACTAATGTGTTTTAGCCTCTCCAAAAAGTTTGAAACTAGAACACCATTCGATGCTACAAAAACTAACAAGATGAAATGGAGATGCCTTGTTAGTAAGAGAACCAAGACAAAAATAAAAATAAGTCCTCGAGTCGGAGATCTAAATCTAGAGGAAGATCTAAATCTCTAGGAAAGTTTGTAAAGGTATGTTAGAGATGTGGAAAAGAAGGCTATTACAAGAAAGATTGTGGATCTAAAATTCTTGAGAAAGGGAAGGTATTTGAAGATGCTCCTTCAACAAAAGCAAAAACCTCCTCAGATGGAGGGTATGTGTACTTAGCTTCTTCAAGTACACATGTAGATCGTGAGGCATGGTTGGTCAACTCAAGTGTTGAAAATTGTAGCCATGGTCGGCATTTCCATCAATGAAAATTAAAGGAAGAAAAGAAAATTAAAATTGCAAATTTGAATTTATAATTTTCCCTCCAAAATCCTCTACTCGACCTCATGTTAATTCAAGTCGGTTGGGCTCCTAAAGGCGCCCATTCGACCCCCTTTAAAAGTTTATATAAATGAGATGGTTCTCATTTGGCACATCAAATTTGTCTTGTGCATCTCTTATCCAACGAATTTCAGGAGGAGAAAACGAGGCTGAAATTTTGAGGAAGGAGTATGGGACTTGGCTTGGCATATTTGTTATTCTTGGGCATTGGTTTGATTATCATCTTGATGGTATTTCTGATGTATTGATATATCTTGAACTCTCTCTCTCTCTCATAAGGAAGAATTTTTGCATTTTCCCCTTGTGGGTTTTGCCTTGGCCTCTGGCCTAATTTATGTGTCTTTTGTCTCATGGTTTCTTGGTTATTTCTTTTATTTCTACTATGATTTACTATTGCTCTTTCATGCTTATGAATGAATTTTCTTATAACTACTTGATGATGTAAAATATTAATGCTAATGATGAATGGATGAAGTTGTGAGTTGGGGGGCATTGAAGAGCAAGGTTTGTTCATAAGACAAATTTGTGACTTGATCAAAGTGAAAACAAAGGATACAAGGCCGAATTGTCTTAAAAAGGCATCGAGGGTAATTTCAGAGGGCTATTTTGATTGGCCGCGTTTTGTGGTGCCATTCGGATCACATGAAAAACTTCATATAGACATCATTCATCCTTCATCAAGTGCATTCGACTCTCTCCAACATTCAAGACAAGTTTGAGCATGCAAAGGTCTTTGAAGGAGCATATAAAGGTCAAATTAAGCAAGAAGTCTCTTCTCTCTTTTCTCGCTGAAGTCTACATCATCTTGTTATCTGAAGTTTGTGGCATAGTTTCGAATATTGTGGAGGCTTGATCCGAACTCTATGGCACCTATACGAAGTCTGTAGCACATGTCTGAGATCATCTGTGGTTGAATGAAGGTTGTGACATTTGAGGTTTTTTGCTTTGGTCTAAACCCTAAGACATTGATCTAAATGATTTAAGGTCTGATCCACATGATCCAAGGAAAATTCATTTGATCTAAGGTCTAATCAAAGGTATGATCCATTTGATCTAAGACTAATTCATTGATTCGAGGCTGATCCGTTTGATCCAAAGTCTGGTTTGAGGTTTGTTGCAATTGAGTCGAGTCCTATCTAAATTCTGTGACAATGATCTGAAGCTTTGTATGCAAGACCTCTCTCTGATATTTGAGCTCCTATGTCAGAGAGGCCTATTCCCTAGACTATGTGATCTTGTGACTCAATCAAATGCTATGAAGGCAGTAATCTAGTCCAATCACTATTCAATATGATTTAAGGTAAAAAATTCGAGTCTTGTGGCAATATTCTCTCTCTCTCTCTCTCTATATATATATATATATCATGTGTAATATCCCCAATTTTGATTTTCCGCATTAGAGACAATTTTTGGAAGAGGAGGCAATTCCAGCATTAGGACTTAGGAGGAAAAAGGGAAATCGCAGCTTTAATGGAGAATGGGGACCACAAAGAGAGAAATTTGACCAGACCTATGTGGAAATTCGCACTAGTGAGAAGAGAGAGAAAACAGAAGGGGTGAGAATTAGTGGAAGGTGGGGACCACCAAGGGAGAGAGGTCCAACAATTATAAATAGAGCTTGGGTGCCTCCATTTGGCATCTTTGATCATTTTTACAAATCAACTCTAGTTCTCTTGAATTGTTTATCCAAGACAACGCGTGTTGTTTAGCACAAGGAATTCCCAAGTGGGAATTCCAACCTCTCTTTCGATGGACTTTGAGTACCACCCTAAGCAGGAATTTCTTAACTCAGTGGGAGGTAAATCTACTAGAAATTGTGGTAACTTTCAACCCATTTCTCAGTGAGTTCGATTTATAGGGAGGACGCAAGAAACAAATCGTACACTGAGCTGGGGTAGACAAAAGGATTTTGGCTTGAGAATTTAGCAAAAATTTCCCTCAAGTTGGACTAGCATTTGTGGATATTTTCAGGATTGGAAGTTGCAGCTTTTGTGAGAACCAAATATGCCAGTCTAGGACCTACATAGTAGTGACGGTGGGTAAAATTCGTGGGGTTTAATACTTCATGCTTGTGTGGTTTTTTAGGAAGGGAATCCACTCATCTCTTTCGAGGTAATTTCTAGGGTTGTTCTACAGCAAATTGAGGAAAACCAAGTGCTAAATCTACCAGCGGAATTGTGAGGGACACAGTTTCTGCCAGGAAGGGTGTAGCACCAAAATTGGGTAATTCTGGGAGGTCGGAATTAGCCCAATTCCTTTTTGGGTTTTGTCGGTTAGGGCTCAGGAAATCTGCTCCTAATTTTGCAGAATTTTTGGAGTTTTGGTGCCCCAAAACAATAGGATTATTTGGCAGCCAGTTAGGAGCCAAGTCATCGAGTTCGGCGAATTTAATCCTTCGAATTTGAAATTCGCCGAACCTCAAAACAATTCGAACAAATTCATTTATGTTTGCCGAATTTTATGTCGAACACGAACACGAACTTTATGTCGAACACGAACACAAACTCTATGCCGAACCCGAACACGAACACAAACATGAACACGAAAAAATTCAATGGAATTCACCAAAAATTCGTTGAAGTTCATTTCAAGGTTTTGTGGTTCGACATTTTTTCATCATTTATAATTATGGTAAGTTTGGAAACCCTAATGAACGAGGCTAAAGCTTGGCAATACGCGAAAATCTACCTCACTCATAGTCACGTTCGCTCACTCCACCACCAACCGATGAGATAATCGGGCCTTTCGGAGTTGGATAACTAGCCACTAGGAAGTTGGATAAATATGCCATTGGGCAACTGGGGCATTTGGAATCATTGAAAAACCAAGAAAGGTTCTTGATCCGATTGACAAAATTTTCTAATGGGAATAATAATCAATCTTCTTCATTAATGTTTCTGTCAACCAACCCATTGAGAGGGTTGAATCATCGGGATGAATAATGAATTTTCGTCTAGTTCAATTAATAGAATTCACTAACTAAAAGAACAATTTTTTTTGTCAATTTATAGTTCTGTTAATCAGCATATAATTCCATTGTGATGTATTGTCAGCAGAATAATTTGTACTTGTCTATATGGATTTAGTGAAAGTTAGTGATGATTTTTTGCTTTTTATGGGGTAATCTACATTATTTATTTGAGAAGAACTATGGCTAAATGTGTTTTTCAGCTTGCTTAGACTTAAATTGTATATAATATTTCAAATTTTATATGTTGAATTTTATCAGCGAAATTTTAGATGTCGAACTTTATTCGAATTTCAAGGTTGCCAAACTCGAACACGAACGTGGTGACTTAGGTTAGGAGAAGTGAGCTTAAATTTTGGGTCCTGCGTGATCAGTGAAAGTTTCCCAAATCCTTTCTGAGTTTTTTTGGGTTTTTGGTGGAGAGCTCAAGATTAATTTGGTGGAATTTTTTGAGCACTTTTGGAGGCTCAAACAGGGGTTTCTTCCAGCGAGCAGTTGTAGAATTTCCAAGCCCAGTGCAAAACATTGAGAAGTCTTTCCTCTACATTCGGGTAGCATATTTCTCACCTAGGATTGTTTAGCTTGCTTTGGCAAGCCCAGGTGCACACATTTCATGCATTGTAATCTTCTCCATATATAATAAAATGGCTGAATTTTGGCACAGTTCCGGTGTAAATTATGGGTGTTTGATTGTTGTTTAAATATTTCGATGTTGTTTAGTATTTCGCTTTGTTTATCACTATTATTTCCTTTTTGGAACATTACAATATGTGAGCCATTTTGTAGTGCGTTCTCCTATCTATGATCTGCGAACTCCCATCTCTATTGAGATCATGTGAAATTTATTACACTAAACTCTAGTCCAAATTATGAAACATCATTCAAGCTACCTTTGTGAATAAAAGTGCAAATTTTGAGAGTTAAGATCCCTAAGTCATAAAAGGAGCCAAATATATTCTATGAAGCCCGAATTTCTAATCTCCCTATGGCACTTATAATGTGTGGCTTTCTATGGCATGATATGTGAGCTTTCTTGTCTGAAGTTGTTGCTCTATGGAAATTTTCTCACCTGAGGAAGTCTGAGCCTCATCAAGCTTCTAGATCTTTAATCTTTGTGCCTCATCTCCATGGTATATTAGGTAAATCTGAGTAATATCAAATCGAAATCTCTATGGCTCTTTATTCAAAAGGAGAATGTGATGATCTGCATATTGACATACTTACTGAGTTCATCACATATATTATATTATATATATATTATATATATATATATATTTTTATTAGACCTTCAAATGACATGGAGCTATGTTGTGGTAGTTCATTTACTCTTCATGGAATAATTCTGGTAGAAAGTGAGTTAGGGTAGTAGAGTGATTCTGTTAGTGTGTGATAGTATTGTTTTTGAGTTAGAAGTGTGATACCAAGCTGTGTAATTTCAAGGAATGTGATTGCTGCTACAGATTTCTAGTGCGCTGTCTTAAATTTCCAGATTGCTATTTATGTAAAGATAATGTTTAGTTTTCCACCAATTTGATCTAGCCTCGTGATATGCAGTGTGTGCACTCTTGAATTTTCCTTATACTTTCTTTAAGCAAATCCATTGTTTTGATAGGTGTTTCCTGATCTTTACATATTAGTTGTAGGAAATGGGAATTGATTTTGTAAGTGCAGATTTGTTTAACATATCATGACAAATTAACGAAAAGAGGTCGCAAAAGAGATGGCAAACTCTCTCTAATGCAAACAGTTCATTTGAATACAAAATTTTGAGTGGATGGTGCTTCTAAAGCACCAACATTTAAAATGAGGCTCAATAAAGCAAATATCTTTGATCTGCTTTGTGTTCAATGTCAAAAGAAGAATTAATGAGGCATGTCTTGTGGAAGTGTCCAATTTCCAGGCCCTTTTAGTTATCGTTTCAAGCAAAATTCACCTGCCAATTCACAATGACTATGCCTCGGCAAGGTCCCCCCTTAATTGACACTTGGAATATCAGAAATTGTTGCATTGAATTATGGCACACAATACAACTGTTTGTTATTGCCTTCCTTTGGAAAAGAATGTGCACACCAAATTTTCAAGGAGACAAGTCCCACATACAATTGAGAGAAACAAGTGCTTTTAGAAACGATTTAGCAATTCATGTCAAAACTAGAATTCATATGTTGACAAGGATATATACTCCTTTTCAGTTAGAGCAAATGCCTTCTTAGATTTCTTACGAGGATCTTCATGTAACATGTCCATTGCAACTCTAGCGCCCATTTTAAATAACATAAGTTGCATTTTTCAAAAAGCAAAAAGAATATGAGAATACATATATTATTATACCTTGTGAATCATTATTGAATCTGGGCAAGTATCAAGTAAATTAACTATGCTTTTTGATATACTATCCTGATGCGGTTGGATAGAATCAGCACAGCTCTTGATTAAAGCCATTAGAAAGGAAACAATCTGCAGTCAAGAAAAGAAAGCCATTAGTACAAATTTCAAATAATTGATACTGACTGATGAATCTAAATGTAAACACTGAGGTTTAAAATTTATAACATTCTGAGAAAATATAACTCTCTTAAATTTATTCTTATTTTCTACAAAATGAAAATATAGTTTTATTAAATTCTTATATGTTAGTAAGTTTTTACATCCATGAGAATCAGAAACACAAAACTGGAAACTATAGCAAACCAGTGCCCTTGCCAATCTTTACAATCTAGGATCCTGATCTGTGCCAATGTTTACTTCAAGTTAACCCCCACCCCAGGATCAATTTTACCTTCATTTTTCTTTTTATTTGCATCATGTTGATTTGGGGTAGCATTGGATGTGCTCTAGCCACAAAAATTGGTGAAGAGGTTAAGGCACATGAGATCTCCAATACCCAGAAAAGGTTTGGGCAGATTCTAAAAATCAGGTCTAGCTGAGCATGCATGCTCGTCCTCACACTATATATGCATAGAACACGCAAGATTAATTCATAAGGAAGACCACTACTTAAAAAGAAGGGTGAAGGAAGCTATAGAAATCGAAAAAACCTCTAATAACATGAATAAAGATGATGGCCTTAAGCTAAGTAACACATGGAAGCCCCTAATAAATAAAACAAACAAGCACTAATCAATCAATTTTACCCTTCTTTTAAAAAAATTAAAATTAAACAAAATTATAATTTATAAATAAATAAAACATTATTAATAACATTAATAATATCTATATTATTATAATAATAATAAATAAATATTATAATAATTATTAGTAAACATGAATTAAATAGAATTTAAAACAATCTTAACATAACTAACACACATATATACATACACAAATACATAAATACAAAATAATATCAAATATAATTATAACATCAATATAATAATAACAAATAATAAATAACATTAATTCTTAATCATTTAAATAAATAAATAGAATAAATATATAACATAAACACATATACATATATAATAATAACAAATAGAATAATAACATATATTAAATAACATTACAAACTTTAAAAAAACAATTTAAAAATTTTAAATGTAATTTAAAAATGAATTAATTATATCCAATCCAAATAATAATAAGTAATCAATTTAATTTTGTTAATATAACATTAGCATAATCAATTAAATAAAAATTCAATAACATAATATATAAAAATTAATTAAAAAATAAAAATTAAAATAAAAATAAAAGTAAATAGATTAAATAAATATATAACATAAAATAAAATAATATATAAAATAAAAAATATACATAAAATTAAAATATTAATTTAATAATTAATATTAATAATATTCATATTTAATAAAAAACATACATATTATAAAAAATAAATAAAATAATCTTACCAAATATATATAAATCATAAAACAAAATTATATCAAATAGCATAAAAAAATAATAAATTATTAATAATTAAAATAAATAAATATAATCAAATAAATAATTAATCAATTAATATTCATTCAAATAAATATTCAAATTATTAATTAATTAGCCGACCAAAAATAATAACAATAACAAAATCTAAAAAAAAAAATTCAACTATTAATAAAGCTCTGAAATTCATTCTCTCTTCTCAAATACTATCTCATTGCCCTGATGATGGACTCACCAAGGTAGTCCGAAACGTTGGTTTCATAACTGATCACAGGTTTTCCACAAATTCAAATCAAGATCAAATAGCCTGTATGGACTCCCTCTTCAACACTAAAGGACTTAGTCTTAATTTTTGGGCAGAAGCAATTAACTGTGCAAATTACATAATAAATCGCACCCCTACAAAGGTTTTAAAGAATATCACTCCAGAAGAAGCATGGAGCTCAATTAAACCAAACATAGGTCACTTTCGTATTTTTGGAAGTGAAGCATGGGCCCATATTCCAGATGAGAAATATAAAGCTTTGGAACCTAAGAGTGAAAAATGTATTTTTGTTGGATATTCTGAAGATGTCAAAGGATACAGACTTATTCCACTTAAGTCCAAAAATGTTATCATTAGAAGAGATGTAAAGTTTTCTAAAAATATATCGGCCCGTGAGCCTAGTTTGGCAGATGTGCCACCTCTCTATCCCTTCTACTTCTGAAAATATTTCTTCTTCAGATAATGACAGTGAGGATGACAATCCTACCCCACCTTCTCAGGATCCTCCTTCAACTCCTCAGCTTCCAAAATGGGTCTGTGCTACTCGGGATGCAGCAGGTGCTCTTGCCAGTGATCTTATAGATCAACGACATACACGTTCTCAGTTCGATAGAGCCTCTTCATTACTGGCTCAAGCTTCAGCTAATTATGATCCTGACACCTTTGCATAAGCTTCAGGCCATCCAGATTGGGACGTAGCTATGAATGAAGAATATTGTTCATTATTGGCAAATGATACACATGATCTTGTTCGTCTACCAAAAGGACGAAAACTTGTTAGATGCAAATGGGTTTACAGAACCAAGTATGGACCAGATGGAAAATTTGATAAACATATAGCTCGTCTTATTGCTAAGGGTTTTTCACAAGTAGAAGGCATTGACTATACTGAAACCTTCTCCCCTGTTGCCAAAATGAATTCTATCCGCCTTGTTCTTTCCCTTGCTGCCTCTTTCAAAAGGGAAGTGCATCAGATGGATGTTAAATCTGTCTTCTTGCATGGAATAACCTACTGGCTTTATACAAACAGACTCCGGCCTTGTATGTCAGCTTAAGAAATCCCTTTATGGTCTCAAGCAAGCCCCTCGAGCTTGGTATGCCAAAATGGATAACTTTCTTTTAGAAACTAGTTTTTCTAGGTGTCATTTTGATAATACTGTCTACATCAAGAAAGTGGGCAAGTCTCTTATCATTCTTGTTCTTTACGTTGATGATCTTATCCTTAATGGTAGTGATCCCAACCTTATAAACCATGTGAAGTCCAACTTTAAAAAGAAGTTTGAAATGATAGACTTAGGACACTTGCATTATTTTCTTGGTCTTCAAGTCTTGCAATCCAAGGAAGGTATTTTCCTTTCCCAGTCCAAGTATGCCTGTGATCTTCTACGCCATTTTCACATGGAAGATTGTAAGCCAGCCCCTTATCCCTTTTAGTCTGGAGCCAAACTTTCAGTCACTTGTACTTCACCCGAAGTTGATGCTACCTTATACCATCAACTTGTAGGAAAAATTTTGTATCTAACCCATACTTGTCCTGACATTTCCTTTGTTGTTGGCCTTATTGCTTGGTTTATGCAAAGCCCACATGAAATTCATTGGAAAGCAACTAAAAGAATACTTTGTTATGTTCGAGGTATAGTTCAGTTTGGGATTCATTACAGTGCCAAAGCATCTCCTCTATTGGTTGGTTTCACTGATTTCGATTGGGTTGGTGACCCTGATGATCGGAAGTCTACTGCAGGTTATGTGTTCACTCTTGGTTCAGAACCTATTACATGGGCTTGCAAGAAACAAAGTTCCATTTCTCTTTTTTCAGCAGAAGCAGAGTATCGTGGTGTCGTAGAAGTTAGTAAGGAAGCCCTGTGGCTTCGTCAGATCCTATCAGAGTTTGGCTTTCAGCAGCAGCATCCGACTACACTTTGGTGTGATAATCAAAGTGATTCAACCATGCAAAAGATCCAGTCCAACATCAGCGCAACAAACACATTGAATTGCACATGCACTTCATTAGAAAGCTCATTCATGACCATGTTCTTGAAGTGCAATATTGTTCAACAGATGATCAAGTCGCAAACATCTTTACAAAGGCTCTCGCAGAGGCGAAGTTTACTAAACTTCAATTTATGGTTGGAGTTCAAGGCTCTAATGCCTCCTTCCTTCTCCTATTGTGTCATATTTGTACATCCTTCAATCCTATCCCAAGTTGTTCTTAAGGGGGGATGTTAGGATATTCCGACACATAGAAAATAGTTAAGTATAACTTGGTCTAGTGCAGAGTTAGGTAAAATATGTTTCTTTACTGCGTACTTTTGTAACTTACAATCCGATGGTCACGATATGTAGTGATCCGATGGTTCATTCTCTCCTTGGTATCACAGACACTTGATCAGTGGCTTAACACCTGATTGGTCCATGATCTTTATTTAAAGAGCATGGAGTGTCATTTGTAGGGTAACCGTTCATGAGAGAAGCTTATGTAAATTTTGATTCTTTTATTAATAAATTTCCTGAAGTGGCCATGTTGGCTCAGGCCGTGGTCTGTTTCCCTCTTTGAGGATTTTAACCACGTCAACAATATTGTTGTATTGATCTGTGATCTATTGTGAGCGGTGTCCTTTGGTGTTCTGTCTAAGGAACTTACCCTGTAAATTCCTATAGTTAATATAAATATAAATATTATTTTATTGAAGAATTGAGGCTTTTGTGATCCATAACAAGTTTATGAACAAATTTCGAAGATAATCACATCAAAATTTCATTTGTCGACGCGCGATTAGATAATAAATTTTTAATATAATTATTGACTCAATTCATATGTAACGTTGATAATTATATATTATTATTATTTTAACTAAATAAAACTTATGCTATGGATTAAAGTATTGTTAATGAATTAACTAATAAAAATAAATAAATAAATAACTTTCCAAGAATAAATTTATTTAACCTATATGGGATATGAATATATGGTATCTAATTTCTTTTACTTGGTTAATTTTTTTTTAGATATAGTAATTCTGAATAAAATGTTATGTGTAAAGTCTTGTACAGGGATAAACCTATGAAACATTAAAGTTTAATGTTTAAATATTTAGTAAGTATAACTAATGGTTAACCCATTTTTACCAAGAAATTGATAAGCATTATGAAAAATATAAGAATGTTTAATACATGACCAAAGATTATTTGCTAAATAATTTTAATTGATTTCGTTTAGATGAATGAGATACTATTAGGATACTGTCTCTCTATTTAATATGTTGCCATGATCTGGTTCTTCATCTTGTCTTAACGATGAACCACACTCGCTGGTTTGAAACACGTCGACAAATGAATTTTGATGTGATTATCTCTGAAATTTGTTCATAAATTAATTTATTTCTTGAATTGCAAGAAATGTTGAATGATTAATTACTAAAATTATGACAAAATATAGGTTTTTGGTTATGGAAGTGAAAATTATGATTATGGAGGTTAATGATGATGTAGGAAGATGTAGTTGATAAAGTGCCCTATATTATACCAGTTCACTACCATTTTGCTCCAAAATGTTACTCTTCCATTTTAAGCACTAAGAAAAAGACAACTAGAAGTAACTCTAGTTAGAACAACGCTGACAAAAGATGAAAGGGAGAGGAAGGGTAATGCAAATATGGAGTTGAAGAGACAATAACAGATGGCCTCTAATTGCTCTCAACAAGGCCAATGCTACGGATAAACTTAAGCACACCAATAGGGAGTAGCTAAATAAAATAATTTTGATGAAATTGTAACTGAGCAAAAAACTAGACTTTATTGTAATTTTGTTCTCACCAAGAAGTAAAGAATGAGTGCATAAGCATTCAATACTAGATTTCTTTCCATACGATGTCTTTATGTTTATTATGGTTAATTATTGTGGAATTGTGGTTTTTTTGTCCATTTCCTTAAGTGTTAACAATAATTAATTCCAACACCCATGAATTTTAATACCCAATAGATCCTCTACATTAATATGTTTGTATCCATAATGATATCCCTTTGCTTATATTGTTAGTTGGTATCCAAAATGCAAGTGTCAGTTTGTTTAAGTCATTGTTGAATGGTGTATTGTGTGATCTCTATGTGCTGAGAGGCACTCGACCACCCAATATGGAGGAGATGTTGTAGTGTTTTTCAATGAGTGTAAACATTTCAATGTTGTCTCAATATGGGGAAATGTTGTAGTGGTTGTAAATGACTGTAAATATTTATATATCAGCTCAATATGGGAGAATTGTTGGTGTCAGTAAAATGAAGTATTTTTTTGTGTGAATTAAGCTTTATATTACTCAAAAAACAAATTTACATGGATTTTACATGAATTTCCAATGTGACCATGAATAATTTAGTCTCTCCTTAACATTCTACACTAGTCGACTAAACCAACAAAGTCTCAATTCCCATATTACATAAGGACCAAGGCCAAAATTGACCTATATCATTACCCTATAGAGGTCCATCTATTTTTACCAACATGACCAATCATCCACAAATAGCATCCTGCAACTCATAGACCATGATCCATATGTATAAAAATAGACTTTGCGCCAAAAATAGCCTGCGGGACCACTTAGTGAAGGCGACTTCTTTTCACTAAGCTCCATCATCTTGTTGCATTTTCAACAAAAGGGTCTACTAAAAAAAACAAACTTCCATACAAAATTTTATGACCCTTACACTAGAAAACCAGACCAAGACTATATCCCCGCAACCAACCATTGTCCTAATGACAAGGAGACCAAATGAAATGACGAGTCCCAAACAAGCAAGCCATGAACCACCATGCAAACCAACATATGATCAGGAGACCAAAAGAGATGTCAAACTCACTACACCACAAGCCAATAAAATTTATTACAACATTCATGCTACACCACCATCTGACCAAGCTCATTGGTCATTTTCCAAAGGAGAAATATTTGTTGAAGCCCTTGCGTAAGAAGCAGAAGGATCCAGCAAGTCCCCCCATCCTATTCACATGCACCAAGCGAGAGTTAACTTTTTCCTAGTGTAGTGATGAAGTAACTTGGAGGACTATTAATCCATTCTAAAGGATATTAAAACCTTTTAGTGTGAAAAGCATAGATGATACTAGTAAGAAAGCTCTCTACATTCAGCTGGATTTCAAAAATGGGTAGTAATAAAAGGGTCGAGAAGAGACCAACAAGATGAAAGGAAAAATATTGTAGCAATAACCTCATAGGGAAAAGATCCCAACAACCACTGTAAACATTATGATGTGGATGGGAAGTGTTGAAAGTTTCATCCACAATTACATCCAAAATGGTACAAATCCAATGGCAAAAACAAAGGTTTAAAACACCTTCAATGTGGATGAAACCATGCTCTGCAATACATCACAATAACCAAGATCCACGAGGAGACATAAATATGCTATTCTAAAGCAAAGTTCAAATGAAGAACCAAAAGATAAATGGTTTTTTTTGTAATTAGAGGAATCAACAACTAGGCCAATATTGTATTCATGTGAAACTAGGTCGATTACCACCACTATCACTATCACCTCTAGGTGAAACCACATGCACCCCAACACATGGCTCACATTCTAAATAAGGGGGATTTGTACATTAGATCATGTACTTAACATAATACTTCATAACACAACCATTTCCAATTGAGTAGCCCCCAAGGGGCAAGGTAAATGCTTTTTTTGACAATAGTTCTCAATGTAATTTGATTTCTAAATCCTTTTCTAGATGATTTTGGTTTACAAACTTATGAGTTAGTAAGAACATGCTTGTTTGGTTGGATATTAGATAAATAAACGAAGAGAATCACCAAGAGATGCAAAATAAGAATTAGCATTCATGTTGATTATGCCACTAGAGTGGAATTTGAAGTTATGTCACTATATGCTTGTGAAATTGTGTTTGTTTGGGATAGCGATGTGACTTTCTACAAGAAAAAAGAACAAATAGTTCTTGATTAAATGTGTTAAGGCCTACCTAATCTAAGAACTCAAGGGGAAGGCAAAAATATCTCCATTAACAAATGAAATGGGGCAAATAAACATACTAATGGAGACAAACAAGAATCAAATGTCCTTCACATATGATCGAGTAGTGGACTTGGGGAGACAAGTGGAAGCCTTGTGCTCCCATATCCTTTGTGGATAAGATTTTGGATACCAAAAGCCATTCAATGGGAAGGTGTGATATGGAACAAATTTGCAACAAAAATCAAATGGTTAATGGCTTAGATCAAGGCAAAGCACTTGGTAAAAGTAGAAGCTCTTGGCTACATACCTAAAGCACCATAATTACCAACATGACCTAAAGAGTTCTCATTTTTTTAAAGCATAATTTAGCGGTTTTTTATTCCTATTTCAAAAAATGGTGCTAATAATACCACCCTTTTTTTAAGTTAGTATTTTGAAATGTTTTAGCTATAAATTATGTACTTTTTTAAATGTTGTTTTTTAAGCCTTATTTATCATATTTTGGTAAAAGTGTTTACTTTAATTTTTCTTTTCATGTTTTTTTCTTGCTTTTTCATTTTTTTTAAATGTTATGAAGAAAAAAAAACATAAGAAAATATATTTTAACAATAATAGAATGTATATATGCTTTTTCTTTCTTCATCAAATTCTATGTTATTAATTCATTTTAATATCATACATTCAAAATACAATGCAAAATATTTTTTTAAATATTTATTATATTTAATTCAATTCATAATTGATAATTAGCCCATGGGGGGCAACTCAATTGGTGATCATAGTGTTATGAAGTATTGTGTAAACCACGAAATTCGAGGTTAAAATTCACCATGGTTAACCCCGCATTAAAAAAAAATCATAATTGATAATTGTAATTAAATAATATTATTTTTTATTTTATTCAATTCAATTCATAATTGATAATTGTAATGAAATAGTACTAGTTTTAGCCCATGGGCGGTAGCTTAATTGGTGAGGGTTATGAAGTACTATGTAAACCATGTGATTCAAAGTTCAAATTCCCCATGGGTCAAGCTAGAGAAGACAAGGTTCGAGGAGGGTCAGAGCAGAACTGAGAAGTTCACAATCTAGGAAGAAAGAAGGTAGATGAAGTAAAGTGTAAGATAACATGTGACAAAGAGAAAAATGGACCACCATTCACCAAACATAGCAATGCTAAACCAAACACAAAGAACGAATCAAATTGTAGAAATCCCAATACCTCGTAGAGTATGAACTAGGAAGATATATGAAAACAAAAACAAGGAATGGAGATGAAGTCAAATTAAATCTTGCCACCACCATTTTTGAAGGGTCGCCTAAAACCACCAAAGTGCAATTATGCATGGGTGTGGGAGGAAACAACATGATCTTTGTCACGAACAAGACCAATTGAGAAAAAAACCTCAAGCTCTTATGCATGTACATGAACGCCTTTCTTCTACCAAGTATATTAAATTTGCTGGTTGATTAGCAACATCCTAGTTCCCATGAGATTTTATCAGTGTTCACCCACCTAGAAAGATCAACAATGAAATTATTGATTTTTGTTAAAGATCAACCATGAAATTATTGATTTTCGTTATAAAGGTAAAAAGTTAGAGATGTTATAACTTTAAAATTTTGTTATTATTTTAATAAGGAAATGCTTAAGAAGAAGGGCCATGCAAGCCATACACGCTTCTACTTTTTCCAATGTATTTTCCTCAATTTGTTTTTTTCATTAAATATAGTGATTAGTTATGGTGGACTGCAATGTCATTAAAAACCTATTTTAAAAGTAAAAATATTTCTGAATATAAGTTTGTTTTCATGTATATGAACATTAAAAAAGCATACTTTTAATATTAAAAATATTTCTCTGTTCAATAGAAATTTTCCAAGATTTTCCTTAGGTTAATGAATTCACTATACTGGTTTTAATCTTGTGAATATAAAAATATACCCCGATAAGAAGTTGATAGGGTAACAACAGCATTCAAAATGTGAGTACAATCGGACTCTTTTATAACCATATGTGAGTAAAACTGGATCCAGTCTTAAAGCTGGTGGTTCATTCTTTTACAGGTCTGAAACAAAGTTCTGAAGCATGCTGTGTATGCATATGTTCACATCACATCAACCATTTCTTCAAACGCTGTTACGTTTTATGCGAATTTATGTGAATTTCATTCAAAATATTTTCAAACATGTCAACCAAAAACCAAATTATCATACTCTAGTAACTTTGGATGAACGTTAACTACCCTTTGTTGATCTCTCCTTTGATTACCCCAATTTTGGCGAGGACAAAATTGTGGTTTACAAGTACATTAATGATTTTCTCTTCTAGGAGCTGGGGTTTTAATCCGAGTGCCCATGAGCTGAAAATTTCAACAGAACTAGCATTATCGTTGACCAGGCCTTTCAGAGAACATACTTTCCCTCTGAATACTGCTTGACAGTAGTTACAACAGCATAGATCCCATGCCTAAGGGTCACTGTGGAAATTGAAAAAAAATTCCTGAATTCCAGCAACTATTGCTCTTGTTTGGTATGTGTGCCCATAGACTAAACCAGCTCCCATTGATTGTCATTGAACATCTGGAGATGTGATTGAACCCACCTACCCAGGACATAAATAAAATAACTTACGACTAAAAGAATGGAATGGTCCCCAACCGATATCCTCTCTAAGCAGCATACTCGTGACAACTCGCTGATTAAGCTGGTTGCAGCAAGTTCACAACAGAGGGACACTGAGATAATAGTTGTCTCGGCTACTACAATTTGGACAGTAAAAACTAGACAATCAAGTAGTTGCAGGTGTCTAAATAAAAAATATGCACCGTAACTAATACATGTTCTGATAATCATTACAACTTTTGTGTCCTATAATGGGCGCGCAAGTACTCGATAGATATGGAGTCTGGGCATTGAATGAATAAAACAAAATATTTTCCACAGCCTTCAAGTCAAAACATAACAAAAAGTAGGCATTCCAAAGCAAACTACAAAGTTGCAAACAAACTTCAGTTCACGACATCGAACCAGGTTAGTCCATTTAAGTACACTCACTATTGAAATTCACAAGGTACACTCTATCAATGGCAATGAGAAGCCGCTAACCATTTTATCAAACCAATTCCAGATTATTATTGTGAAGAATATTGAATTTTTTTGGGGTACATCATCAGTTGCAAGTTGCTTCTTGGACTGCTATCTTTCATCGCTTCAGATAGTTTTGACTTGTTAAAATTATCCACACTGTAAGTCCACCAATCTGGCACATCATCAGTTGCAAGTTTCCTCTTGGACTGCTATCTTTCATCACTTCTCATAGCTTTGACTGGTTCAAATTACCCACACTGTAGAGTCCACCCATCAATATGTTGTTTGTAACGTCATCAAGGCTCGATGCCTTCTTCTTAGCCTCCTCCATCTCGCCTTCCTTACATAAACCATTGATAAGCACATTGTATGCGACTGCATCGGGGTTTATGTTTCTGTCGAACATTTCGTAGAAGAGCTTCTTAGCCTCCTCCAACTTGCCCACCCAACAGAAACCATCGATAAGCGCATTGTATGTGATGACGTTAGGGCATATGTTTTGTCAGGCATTTCATAGAAGAGCTTCTCAGCTTTCCCCAACTTGCCCTTTTTACAGAAACCATCGATAAGCACATTGTATGCGACAGCATTTCAGTCAGGCATTTCATAGAAGAGCTTTGTAGCCTCTTCCAACTTGCCCCCCTTACCGAAACCATCTATAAGCACATTGAATGTGATAGTATCAGGGCATATATTTCTGTTGGGCATTTTATTAAAAATACTTCCTAGCTTCCTCCAACTTACCTCCCTTGTAGAAACCATCAATAAGCGCATTGTATGTGACAACATTTGGACTTGTGTTTCTGTTGGGCCTTTCATAGAATAGCTTCATAGCCTCCTCTAACTTGCCTACCTTACAGAAACCATTGATAAGTGCTTTGCATGTGACAGCATTAGGGCACATATTTCTCTGGCATTTCATAAAAAAGCTTCCTAGCCTCCTCCAACTTGCCTACCTTACAGAAACCATCAATTAAAGCAGTAAATGTAATAACAATGGGGTTATGCCCTTCTTTTAACATCAGATATAGTAGTTGATTGGCCTCTTGTAGCTTACTTTCTCTGCAGAGTCCATCCATGAGGGTAGTAAATGTAATAGTGTTGGGCTCATGACCCCGTTGCAGCATAACAACTATCAATACACAAGCCTCGTGGGTTTTCCCTCTCTTGCAGAGCCCATCTATTAGGGTGTTACAGGTTAAAAGATTAGGAAGCTCCCGTTTGTTCACCATTTGATTGAACATTTGACAGCATCCTCCGTCCTGCCCGTCCGGCAAAGCCCTTTGATGAGGGTACTGAATATTACAACATTTGGAATATAGTCATGTGCTTCCATTCCTTCAAACACTTTGAAAGCATAATGCACTCTACCTGTTTCACAGTGACAGTTGATAACAATGCTCAGAGAAACGAGACTCGGAACAATGTCTGCTTCAACCATAAGTCAGTAAATACGCAATGATGATTGATGTTGCTTCCGTCGGACTAGGCTACTTAACAAAAGATTGCAGGTGGTGATGGTGGAATTAGAGTTAGCTGAAAGCAGATGCCTGAAGGTCTCCACTGCCTCTGTAACCCTGTTGGTCTGACAGAGTGTTTTAATGTGCGAATCGCCACTGGCATTCAAGGTGTGGACGGATCGTTGAGAATTCTTCCAAAGCATTGCCCTCCTCGCAGTCGCCACCATCGCCATTGAGTTGGGGTAAGCAGATGAGATTGAAATTGCTTGCCGTGTCGCCTGCTCCGTAAATCCCTAAAACAAATTCACTGATACTGCCGCAACAGACTATGACGAGCATTCATCCATCGAAAATCCTCCATTTTATTTTTTGTCGGCCTTTCCCAACAATCCAGGAAGACATTTAGGGCTTTCCCGTTGATTAAGTTTACAATCATGGCAGTCCCCACCATTATGGCATGTAAGGATTTCCAATGATAACTAGTCTGTTAATATCATGCAATGGAATTGTTAAGAGGGGAATATCTTAGAATTATGTAATAATTTACTCTTAGAATTATGTATGAGTTACTCTTACAATATGATCGCTTACCTTTAAAGACCATTATACATATAAAGATTTCTAAATCACTATGGACTAGTCTCAATATCAATATGGGATAGAGTGTGAGGGAGAGGAGATTATATTTTTTAAGTTTAATATATATTTTTTATATTTATTTTTATAGAATTTTTAGGAATAAATTTATAAATAAAATTATTGATAATTTTGCGTATGTTTTGCAAAAATAGTTAGTATAAATATATTATTATTTTATTTATTGAATCACCAGAAATGTTGAATGATTAATTATGAAAATTATGACAAAGCATAGGTTTTTTGTTATGGGAGTGGAATTTATGACTACGGAAGTTGATGATGATGTAGGAGGATGTAGTTGATAGTTTAAAGTGCCTTATGTTATACTAATTCACTATCACTTGGCTCCAAAATGTTACTCTTCTATGTTAAGCATTAAGAAAAAGACAACTAGAAGGAAGTCTAGTTAGAACGATGTTGACAAAAAATGAAAGGGAGAGGAAGGGTAATGAAAATATGGAGTTGAAGAGACAATAACACATGGCCTCTAATTGCTCTCAGCAAGGCCAGTGCTACCTATAAACTTAAGCACGCCAATAGGGAGTATCTAAATAAAATAATTTTGATGAAATTGTAAGTGAGCAAAGAACTAGACTTTATTGTAATTTTTTTCTTGTTGAGAAGTAAAGAATGAGTGCATAAGCATTTAACACTAGATTTCTTTCCATACGAAGTCTTCATGTTTATTATGGTTAATTATTGTGGAATTGTGGTTTTTTTGTCCATTTCCTTCAGTGTTAACAATAATTAATTCCAACACCCATGAATTTTAATACCCAATAGATCCTCTACATTAATATGTGTGTATCCATAATGATATCTCTTTGCTTGTATTGTTAGTTGGTATCCACAATGCAAGTGTTAGTTTGTTTAAGTCATTGTTGAATGTGTAGAAATTTTGAATAATTTAACACATATTCAACAGAGATTATCCTGATCATGTACTATTGCGGAAAACATACACAATACATAAGCTCCTCTACGTTGATCATCAATATAGCAGCATCAATAACAATAAAACATCAAGAGCATTCACACATTAACACAGTATGTATCCCGGGGAAAGCATCTCGCTAAAAACCCCAACTATCTGTATATTAATGATTGAGTCATGTAACATTACACAGCATAATACTTCTCACAAGTATCTCCACCTCTGTTACACACAATACAGCTCAGATCTGAATCAATCACTGGCTCAAATCTCCTCCGCTGCTTGCCTGCCTCCGTTGCTCAATACCTGCAAGAGAACTGATGATAATTCCAAGGCATCCACGTCTTTCCTTGGCTAAATCATGTGAGAACAAGCTACAATACGTGCAAACTCATTGGCATACTCAATCCCCTTATTTGTGCAAGATCTGGTGCCCAACTATAGTCACAACTGATAGCAATCTGATTCTCTAACACCTGTCCCTGCTGAACTGAACATGCACTGACATGCAACTGAGTTAACTGATGTATTCATTAGTTGTATTATGAGTTAATAACTTGTGAATTAATTAATAACTAATTCACCCAACTCATCTCTAGTCTATTCGCCAGTTAGACTAATTACAACCAGTTTAACAAAGCTAAACTGAACACAACTCCATCAACTGCACCAAACTCAACTGATTGAATTCTAACTGAAGTCATGCATGCAACAACTCAACTAACCCACAAAGAAAACATATTTCCTTTTGACAGCTACATGTGCCACATCTGTAGCTGAAACTGAAGTGCTCCAGGAGAATAAGATAAAGTTTATAGTCTAAATATTATTATAAGACAATAATATTTGAATTTTCTATTTTTGGCAGCCAGTCTAAAAATAGAATTTGATCACTCCTGCTATGATCATCCCTGTTGTGATCCAAAAATAGAAATTGCGCCATAATTTTCCTGTAGGCCCACTTAGTGAAAGCGACTCTTTTCACTAAGCTCCATTATCTTGTCGCAATCTTAACACTCCCTCTCGACAAGATATGGATTATCAGCAACCCCTATCATGCCTCGATGGTATTCGAATTTGCCCCTGGTGAGAGCCTTCGTCAGAATATCAGCATCCCGATCCTCCGTTGGAATGTATGAAAGTAACATGATCCTCCGCTGCACACAATCTCTGATATGATGGTACCTGATGTCAATGTGTTTAGATCTATCATGAAATACAGGATTAGCCGAGAGTTTAATGCAACTCTGGTTATCACAGTAAATCACAGTAGGATCCAAATGAGAAATGAACAAACCAAACAGAATATTCCTCATCCATATAGCCTCACATGCAGCCAAAATTGATGCCATATACTCGACCTCTGCTGAACTGAGTGCCACGGATCTTTGCTCCCTGCTGTACCAAGAAATTGTTGTCGATCCAATACTGAAGACCCCTCCTGATGTGCTCTTTCTGTCTGTTGGGCTCCATGCCCAATTTGCATTCGTGAAGCCACATAGCTTCACCTCATCCTCCTATCTGTACCACAATTCATATCCCGATGTGCCTCTCAAATAATGCAATACATGCTTGCCCGACTTCCAGAAGAGCTTGGTAGGCTTAACCATAGCTTGTGAAAGTTGGTTAACTGCATAGCATATATCAGATCATGTATTGACCAAATACATTAGTGACCCCACCAACTGTCGATAAACAGTGGCATCCACTTCTTCTCCCGAAGTGGCATCCTCCTTCCTCCAACCTCCAGGAAGAGGAGTATCAACAGGCTTGCAGCCATGCATGTTGAACTTCTCCAGTATCTCCCGAGCTACTTACCCTGAGAAACAAATGTCCACCAATTGAGCTGCCATAATTTCCAATCCTAGGAAATATGAGGAAAGCCCAATCCTCATCTCAAACTCATTAGCAAGATCATCCTGTATGAAAGTATCAAACAGGGCTCATCACCCGGTAGAATCAAATCATCTACATACAGTCCAATGATAAGCAACTTACCCTCCACCACAATCTGGTATAGGTTAGGATCTGCCTCGCTCTTGGAGAATCCAAGTCCAGTGAAATAGTTGTCTATCCGTAAGTACCAAGCACGTGGTGCTTGCTTCAACCCATACAATGCTCTCTTGAGCCTGCACACATGTGACTCGCTACTGAAGACCTCAAAGCCTTCAGGTTGCTCAATGTAAACCTCCTCCTCAATGACTCCGTTGAGGAACGCAATCTTCACATCCATCTGATGAATGTGCCATCCCATCTATGCTGAGAGAGAAAGAATCATCCGTATGGAAGAATACCTTGTGACAGGTGCAAAAGTCTCCTCATAATCGATCCCCTCTATCTGTGAAAAGCCTCGGGCAACAAATCTTGCCTTGTACTTCTCCACACTACAGTCAGCTACCTGCTTAACTTTGTAGATCCATCTTGAACCCACCACTGATTTCCCTTCTGGTCTAGGAACAATCTCCCATGCACTGTTTCTGACAATAGAATCATACTCTTCCACCATGGCATCTACCCATGCGGGATCCTCCATAACTTCCTCGAAAAAGGATGGTTCAGTCACAACACACTTGCTCATAAGAGCCATGTATCCAGTGTACCGATCAGGTGACTGTCTCTGCCTGCGTTGGCCTGTAGGTGGTCCTACAACTTTCTCTGCATCTTGAGCCAGTCGCTCAGCTTTTGTCAAGCGCTTTTGCCCTCTGATGGTTGGTGTTGCATGAGTGGTCTCTTCCACTCCATAAACCTCGTCCTGTGGCTGATCCACGTCCTGAAGCTCATCCTTAGGAACTAATAACTCCTCATCTGCATGCAAGTGTAGCTCCTTCTCAAGCGAACACTTCATGGCTTTCTCCTCCTGAAATTTTATATCCCGTCGCACAACAGTTTTACCACTGTCTGGCAAATACACACGATAGTTGTGGGCCGTATCAGTGTACCCCACAAATATCCCAACCTCTGCAGTCGGCTCCAACTTCTTTCTGGCATCCTTCGTCACATGCATGTAAACGTTAGCACCAAAAATCCTCAAATGAGAAAGATCAGGCTTCTTACCAGAATAAGTCTCCTCAGGTGTACTCATGCCAAGTATCCTATGAGGACAACGGTTCTCCACATAAACTGCTGTATTGCATGCTTCCGCCCACAAGTGAAGGGGTAGGCCCTGATCATGCAACATTGCCCGTGCAGCACCCACAATCGTTCTGTTCTTCCGTTCAGCTACCCCGTTCTGCTGTGGGTTATGGGGAGCTATGAGCTCTCTACGAATCCCTTCTGCCTTGCAGAAATCCTTGAACTCGTCCGAGATTTATTCACCACCATTATCGCTCCTAAGAGCCTTCACCTTCTTCCCCGACTCCTTCTCGACCAGTGCTTTGAATTCACAGAACTTTGAATATGTCTCGCTCTTCTTCTGCATGAAGAAGATTCAGCACTTATGAGAGAAATCATCAAAAAAAATCACATAATACCTGTGTTTTGCTGTCGGAGCAACTGAGAAAGGTCCACACACGTCTGTGTGAATTCTCTCAAGGATCGTCGTGGCGCGACTATCCTTCT
>APFE030056827.1:0-19914 GCA_000404065.3 Pinus taeda
CATTTTCATGGATGCATGCCTGAGCTTTTCGTCATCGTCATTGATGTCATATATCTCAAAGTATTCTTCTGCTTTATTTATCCATGCAACATTGTTTTTTTCGTTTCCATCGAATTTGGGCATCTCGACTTTTGCCCGTTGTTGGTATGTTGCTACTGGTTGAGTGAAAAAAGGATGTTGATTGGTAAAGTTATCCCAGAGTTGCTTGTTTGTAAAGGCTGTGTTACTCGCTTCTTGGTGGGGGGTCGCTGATTTTTTTGGGGATTCAACTTTGTCATGAGAGTCTGTGGACTTAGTTGAATCTGACGAGATGTGTTCTTGATTCTCGTCACCTTCTTTTAGTAGTTGTTCGGGTGTACAATTCGACCTTTTACACAGACTTCTCAACATTGTTAAGACCTCTCTGATCCCTGCTTTTGTCTGGACATGGTAATTTTCCATCTTTATTTCTATTCGATTCATCGTATTTTGAAGATTTTTGATTTTGTCTGCTTGCTCCCCAAGCTTGCTCTCGACTTCATTTAATCTTTTATTGACCTCGTCGTGGTTGTTATTTATCTTCTGCTCCGCGTCCAACAATTTTTTTTGGAAATCCGCCATTGTCATTGTCGACATTGAGCGGGTTTGCGGGGGCGTGTATTTATTTGCCAGCTAAAATGTTTTTCCTCTTTTTTTGTTGCAAAAATAAAATTTATATATATATAACTTTAATTAATTAAAATAGATTTAATAATTAACTACTATATATATACTTTTAATTAATTAAAATAAATTTAATTAATTAAATTTACTTTTATAAATATATATATATATATAATTTTTTAATTATTAAAAATAAAAATTTAATTAATTTAATTTTTTTTTCCCTGGAAAAATCAGTAACTTAATTAATTTAATTATATGTATTATATATAATATTAATTATATATATGTTAGTTATATATATATATATATATATATATATATGATATGTCACGTTTAATATATAATATATGTATATATAATATATAGCACTTATATATTATGAGCTAATATATATATATATAAAAGTAGTGTTATATGTCACGTTATATTTATTATATATATATGTTATATAACGTTAGTTATATTAAAAATATAAATTGGACCTTTGTATAACTTATTAACGTTATTTATGGTTGACTATCACGACCCCCTGCCCAGTCACGTCTTTTTTTTTGGAGCAGTCCGAATAATTTTAACCGTCAATCTGTTGGTGTAAATATTCTGCAGAAGTACCGCACATCGTACAGACAGCGGGGTTAACGCTACGATTCAACGCAGATATCCCGCAGAGATCACACCATACGAAACAGTTTTAACGCTATGATTCAACAGCGTGACAGAAATCAATGGAAGTGGACGTCAAAGTGGGCAGCACGATTGACGGTAGAGGAAGAGAGAATATCGGATACGCACAATGTAATGACGGTGTCGGAATTTAATCTGTGCAACACTAATCCGAGGAGCAACCTGCTCTGATACCAATGAAGCAGAAAACTTCTTGAAAACAGAAATATGTGTGTAAAATATCTTATTAAAAATGATGAATAGATAGATTATGATATTACAATTGCGAGTGCCTGGCTTATATACCGCCATGGACACCCTTTGGGAAAGGGCATGATCTTATGATCGTGCCCTTTCGTCTAGTTAAAATTAAAATTAAATAATAAACCTAAGTTAACTAATTTTTTATATAACATTATCGCAGCGGTGGCGGACAACGCGTTTTATAAGGGAAAACATGATTTTTTTGTCATTTTGAATAGACAGCGGCGTGGATTGAGAGTTGAGGAGGAGAGGAACCTTGGAAGGCATTTACTAGGGTAGAGGAAGAGGAACCCTAGAGATTTTAGCATCCCAAGCAAGAGAACTTCGTTTTTGGATCAAATTTCTTCGGCAAACCGTGGTTTCCAGGTATGGGCACCAAATTTGGCCATTTTGTTTTGGTTTTTTTCTTGTTTTTGATTGGGTTTCTATAACTCATTGTTTATCAAAGATTTTTTAGTGGATTTGATGGTGTTTTTTTCTTATTTTTGTTGCATAGAGTGGAGAGAGTTCATTTTGGATTGAGTTGAGGTTTTTTGTTTGTTTGACAAAATTCAATGTGTTGTGTCATGTATGTAATTTTTTTTTAATTTTTGTAACTTGCAATTCTTAGTGTGCCATAGGTTTGAAGTTTATTGTGCCATAGGTTCAACTTCAAAGTTCAAACTTCATCTTACATTAAAACTCAAGAGTTCAACCACGTTACAAACGTGCCAAAGAAATTGGACCCTCTGTAGGAATATGGTGAACCTGATGGAGGGTTTGATAGATTGAACTTGTCTTGCAAGTTGTGTGGGCAACATATGTCAGGGGGGTTTATAGATTGAAGTATCACCTTGCACAAATTCTTAGACATGATGTAGGGCTTTGAAACAATACAAATGCAGAAATTATTCGAAGAGCCATGAGATCATTGGAAGAATTAGAGCAAGAGAGAGTGGTGAAAGCAGAATTGAAGAAGCAACTAGCAGAGAAGGTGTTAGGAGGTGAATATGGAAGTGGCACTGGTTCTACTTCAGCATCAATGTCTACAACCAACCCTGTAGTTGCCTCATCATTTTTTGTTTCTAGAACCACGCCTGGTTCACAACCATCTATCACTTCAATGCATAAAAAAAATGAGAAAGAACAAGCTGACAAGTTGTTGGGCAAGTTTCTCCTTTGGAGTGATATTCCTTTCAATGTTGCAAGGAATAATCCATTTTTCTACTCTGCTGTTGATGTTATTGCAACTGTTGGCCCAGGGTACAAAATCCCTTTTTATGATGACTTTAGAGGCCGCATTCTTCAAGAAGAAAAGGTTGACTGCACCAAAATATTGGAGGAGTTTAGGGCATCATGGGCACAAACAAGATGCACTGTAATGTGATATGGTTGGACCGACCAAAAGCGGAGAACCCTTATAAACTTCTTGGTTAATTGTCCCAAGGGGACAATGTTTATGAAATCCGTTGATGCATTTTCACATATCAAAGATGCAAAATTATTATGTGATTTGTTCGATGTATTTATTTTGGAGGTGGGTGCAGAACATGTTGTCCAAGTCATAACGAACAATGCTGCAAATTATGTTGCTGCTGGCAAGATGTTTATGGAGAGACATTCTACTTTATTTTGGACACCTTGTGCTGTACATTGTATTGATTTGATATTGGAGGACATAGGAAAAATTTCCTTTGTCAAAGATATTGTTGACTTATCAAAAAACATTACAAAATTTATATATAATCATGCATCTGTGCTTAGCTTGATGAGAAAATTCACCAACAAAAAGGAGTTGGTGCACCTCGCCATTACACGGTTTTCCACTAGTTTCATATCTCTTCAATCCTTCTTGAATTCTGTGGGATGTGAAGAGAATGTTTCTTTCAGAGGAGTGGCATGCTTTGACAATGAGCCGCAAACCAGAGGGAGAGGCCATATGTAGATTAGTTTTATACCAGGAAGAATTCTGGGCGGGAGTGCAGGAGGTGTGCACCGTTACTGAACCTTTGGTAAAGGTTCTTTGATTAGTTGGTGAGAAGCCCGCAATGAGCTATTTGTATGAGGCCATAGACATGGCCAAAGAATCGATCCGAGCCTACTATGATGATAAGGGAGATGAGGGGTTTCAGAAACAACTCCTCCTATGGGAAGTGATTGATGAATGATGGAACAACACATTCCATCGTCCCATTCATGCTGCAGAGATCTACCTGAACCTTGCATTTTCTTACCCATATGGGTTCTTATTTGATGCTGAGATCATGGATGGATTCTTAACCTGTGTTCAGAGGATGGTGCGATTTCCACCAAAATGTGCAGAAATCTCCAAAGAAATGGAGATATACAGGATGGCAGGTGGCACATTTGGCTTTGAGATCGCTGTAACTAATAGGAACACTACAATGCTAGGTATTTTCAAATTTCATTTTTTTCTTATGTTTATCTTATTTGTATTTTTGTTGTAGATGCATGGTGGACTCGTTATGGTGCCAGAGTACCCTAAGATGCGAGCGCAACTGGAGTGTATTTGAAAAAATACACAACAAGAAGCGCAACAGGTTAAACTTAAAACTTAAAATATTCCAAGTTTCCAATTAATTTTTTGAATTCATTAAATAAATTTCTTTATAATTATTATTTATGATCTTTGTACAGGTTGAAGACCCAGCGACTTAATGACATGGTCTATGTCTACTACAATCTTCGATTGTGGGTGAAGCAACTTGAGAGGATACCTGATATGGAGGCCATCTCATTGGATGGGATTGACACCACTGCTACATAGAGGGTTGAGGCCGAGAGGCTTCTCATGGAATCTGCCAATGATTGGTTAGAGCATGAGGTAGTAGAAGGCGTAGAGGGGGAGGAGGAGGAGGAGCAACAAGAGGAGGAGGTGACACCACCTAGCCAGGCTACCTTTGCTACGAGTAGAGGATGTGGTCTACCTCCTGTAGCTCCTAGTTCTTCAGCGTCTAGAGCACAACAGAGTCCACTGCCAACTCCACCGACATCTACATCTAGAGGGAAAGGGAAAGCTATTGCATTCTCTTACAAGAGGCGCAGAGGAAATCAATAGTATTAGTTATTTGGTTCATTTAATTGTATATGACATTATGACTCATGATATGATATACATTATTATATTTTTTGTTGATATTTTGAGGTTGAGTTGGGACTTAAGAGTCAAGACTTACTATTCAGGACATGATTCACTGTTATGTGTGATGTAGCATTAGAAATGATATTACACATGTTATATATTAGTTCCTTTATCATATTTATGTGTCAATGTATTTAATTTTTGTTGTAGATGCTTTAGATATAAAAAAAAAATTGAAAAAAAATGAATATTTTTGTATTTTACGATTTTTCCCGATTATTGCCCGATTTTTACGATTTTTTCCCCTCGCCGATTTACTCTCGATAACGATTTTTGCAACATTTATTTCAAGAACCGAAAGATATACAATTTTTCCACAAGTCCACGATAGAGTATTCAATAAAAACGCTGATCACAATTACTAGAAAATTCTCAAAACTAATTACTCAAGAAATATCCAATAATTCAAGTAAATAGATCCAAATTTAGAGTTAATTTTCCTCTTAGACAGTGAGTCATTTCAATAAATATCAAGCATTAAAACCCCAATGATCACAAAACTTAGTTGAGGCATGCAAATAGTAAAAGCATAAGCACTTAAATTTCAATAATTTAATATTCAGAGTAACAATGAAATTTAGATGCTAATTAATGCCAAAAACACCTTTTCAAATAATATTGGAAACTTATAATTTTTCTAATGTCACGAATCCAGAAAAATATTTTTTTCTCCTATAGTCAGACTTTAGAGAAAAATTAAAAAAATTATATGTTTCCTTGACTATATAAGAATTTTAATTTTTTCCCCACAAAATATTTCGAAATATTAGAGGCCCCAAAACAAAACCCTTGTCACAAAAAAAAAAAAGAACTCAGTTTAAAAATTGTGTCACACTTTTATCAAATTTAAGAATAATTTGAAATTTTATGTGATAATGTTTAAAGTTTAATTAGAATTTTTTTGAAGGGCCAAAATAAAACTTTTTAATGTAGTAAAATAAAGTTTAATTTTTTAAAGGGCCAAAGGCCACCTCCAAAAAATTAAATCTAAATATTTGTTAAGAGGTTGAATGAGTTAACGTGAGGAAGAGCGATGGAGCTGCCGTCCAGAGAAAGAAATGTGGGTTGAGGGAGAACAACAGATGCAGGTGAGGAACGCGGGCTAGATCGAGCAGCCAAGGGATGTGAGAGAAGGGACGCAGGAGAAGGCAACTCACGTAGAGGATTGTAAGACGCGGGGTAGAGAAGGAAAAGCTGACGCGAAGGGGAGAATAGCTCACACAGAGTTGAGGGGAGGGATAAGGGACATGGGCAGAGAGTAGAAGGGTTTTAGGGCTGCGAATGAAAGAGTGAGGAGCAAGAGACGAGGGTTAGGGAAAAAACGCTGAGGAATGAGGGAGGTTGCTGGGCAGCGAAATAGAACAGGAGGAGAATAAGAGGGCTTATGCCCAATTTTTTTTAATCTGAGAATCATAACCTCGGCAAATTTCAAATTTTTGTCCACAATTTTGTTTCAATGAACCCCAGGAGAAATTAAGAAACCTCGGATCTGGAATTTTTCTTGCAAAAAATTGTTTTCTGAGACAAAATCTTGCCCTCCAGGGTCTAAATCTGTCTCAGATCTTGAAAAATCTTTCTAAAAAAATCCTTGGATTTACACTTGCATAAATGGAAAATTGTTAAAATTGGCAACTAGGGGCAACTTCCACCTTAGGACAACTCATATGATGGAGATGATTATTGCATTGGATTCCTCTTTTCGAGAGGTACAATTTTGATATAAAGATCATCTCATTTTTACAAGAAGAAATGGAATTTTGAATTTATTCTTTCTCATCAACAAATTGTCAAGGTCGGCCTCAATCAAATGCAAGCTCATGAAGCCCAATGGATGTCTCCTCACCCTCAATGAAGTGTATAAATAAGAGTGATGTCTCTCTCATTTGGACATCATCTCAACTCATCACATCATCTTCTCTCTCCTCTCTTGATAGGTTCGTACAACTCGGAGGTTTCTCTACTTCGCACATGTGGAAGAGGATGAATTTCTAGACTGCTTTTGGAGGCCGAAAATTGTAGAGATTAGGGGAGCGCTGACCATTGTTGATTTGGACTATTTGACCATGCTTTGACTTTGTTCTAGAGGGAAGAATTCTGATTTTTGGAGGTTGCATTGATTGTCACGATTTTCAAGGTGTTTGGGGATTGTTTGATCGTGTTGAATGCATCGTCGACTTTTTGGTTTGACCATAGAAATTACAACATACTTTGATTGGGTTGACCGAGCTGTTTTTGGGTTGACTTTGACTCCCTTGGCAGGCCAAATTCTTCAGCTGTTGATCGAGTTGTTTGGGGAGCATTTTGGAACAGTTTTGACCACCGTTGAATTTTTGGTTAGGGCTGCATTGATTGCTGATTTGGCAGGACTATTTTGGGCATGTAATTCTGATATTTGTACTCTCTATCTCTCTCTGCTGAACTATTGAAGAATAATAAGAATATTTGATCAAAGGGTTTCCCCACATTGGGGTTTGTCCTTGACATCCGCCATATTCTGTGTCATCTTGTCTTGGCTTGTCTTCTGCACTTGTTTTTATGTTCTATCTGCATTTACTATCAATGTGTTTAAGTTGATGTGATTACTACTGGATATAATTGGAAATTGTCATTGGGCTGCAAAAAGAACATTGAAGTAAATTGTGCCAAAGCATAGGACATACGATTGTTATTTAAAATTAACAAAAACGAAAACCCAACAAAAATTCGAAATTTAAACCCAAATCCCAAGTTAGAAAATAAAATTTAAAATTTTAAATGATTTATACAATTAAATTTACAGATCTATTAGATCTAAGGAGTATGAGTCCAACTCTGCTCCCAGATCTAGAGATTTATGCTCTTTTTAGCTATATCTAACTATTTAGCACAAATTATTGAAGATATATATATAATATATATATATATATAGATTTTTTGTTAATTAGGTACTAGCCAGAAAATGCTGCTAGAGAAAATCGTATAGATAATCTCTAGGGTTATTACTTGGAAGCTTTCTGATTTCTTTATGGTTCTCGGGAGTCGGCTGGTCCAACCGAATACTTCCGAAAACGCCCAATTTCTGAATACAAATGATTTCTGCACACTTAGAATTTAAGCTGTTAATCAATAGAGATACAAAATAGCGATTAAATTTTCAAAGATTAGAGATACCTGCTAATGAAATCAAATTATAATGCTACTTTAAATCCAATAATCTAAGCAAGATACTTGTGCAATAGATTACTCTATGAAAGATATTAACCAACAACCTATCAAATAAGATCAACAGAATATTAAAAACAATGTTACCATAAAACGACGAAGAGGAACATTACCCTCAAATAAAACCCCAAAGACTTTATGTTGTATTATTCCAGAAAAAATATTATAAGAAAGCTTCAAAAGCTAGTACACGACTCAATGATCAGATCCTTTGATGTGACGAATGACCTCTAATTTATAGATTAATCTTCCAACGACTAGTTGGCTTGATCCCCGTCAAAGTAATTTCGACTGTTGAAAAATATTTAATTACTTTTTAATCTCTTCCATTGAAATTATTTTATTTTTGAGGAAATTCGATTTTTTTATTTAATTGAATTTTAATCAACATAAAAGTAAAAATTTTAGAGTTGATTTCCTCAAAAAATTGACTTTGACTTAACTACCAAGGCCTAAGGGTTCAAAATCTCTTGAAATTTGCAATATTCCCTTGGCCGAGGACTTCCAAAAATTACTTCTTCTAGAACCCACGGTTTTTTGTTTTTTTTTTTTGTTTTCTTGTTTTTTTTGTTTTGTTTTTGTTTTGTCTTTATTTTTTTTTTATTTTTCTAATTTGGAGAACTAATTTTTCCTAGGACTTGAAATTAATTAAATTTCTGGCTTATTATTTTAATTTATTTTTGTTAGAAAATTTAATTAATTGACTTATGAGGGGATTAATAATTTTTCCAGCCCTTAAATAATTTAGTCATGTCTCTAAATATGAGGGACCATGCACTAAAATATTTTTTACATCAAAATATTAAAATTTAATATATGAAGGGGGAACACCCGTTCGTTATAGACTCTCAATTATTTACCCAATTTTGCGACTCAAATATGATCTAGTAGACTCAGTGATTTGTAATAAAATAATCTAGCGAATTAGCTAAAATTATTCCCAAATTACTCTACGAAAAATTCGACTAGAACACTAGGACCTCACCTAAAATCTTGACGACAAAATCCACCTCATTTTTGGGGTGAGGTTGGAGTGAAAAACTTTGCCAATCATTGATGTTTAGAAACACACATGAATCGGTGAGACGAAAAACCTCTTAAGATAGAAATTGTCACTAAAATAGTAGGCTTACCTAGGTTGTTACATACATAGATGGTCTTATTGGGATCATTTACATTATAAACATGCAGAATGAGTTTACAACTTTAACAAAATGATGACTGAAGATGATGACGAAATCTGGATAATCTTCATTGCTTGATCATAATGGAATCT
Organism: Pinus taeda; assembly: GCA_000404065.3. Taxonomy (NCBI): domain Eukaryota; kingdom Viridiplantae; phylum Streptophyta; class Pinopsida; order Pinales; family Pinaceae; genus Pinus; species Pinus taeda. Next base: position 9,192 of record APFE030056827.1, read on the forward strand.
TCTTGCGAAAATGTACACTGTTATAGGGTAGTTGACGCGGAGTGGTCAACAGACTGCAAGGCCTCTAAGGCCTGCAACTAGGGAAAACAAGACCACTAGGGCCTGCGGCTAGGGCAGAAAAGCTCTAGAAGGTTAGTTGCTAGCCCAAATAGGGCTGCGACTATGAGGGAAATCCCCTTAGGGGCTGTAGCTAAGCCCTAAAGGGTTGTTGCTGGGGAAAAAAGCCCTAAAAGGGTTGCGATAGGGGCTAAAGGAGGGGGCCGAGGCCTCTAGGAGGCTGGACAACTCCTCTAGAGGGGGGTTGAGGCCTTAGAAAGGCCTCAAAGGGCTGCGACTAGCCACAAAAAGGCTAGCATCTAGGCTCGAAGGGCTAGACCGCTAGGCCTTAGGGCAAAAAAATTTCTAGGAACTTGCAAACAAAATTTTATCCACGAATTTTCTACCGAAATGCTGGATGCTAGGCTTGGAGGACGAATGAAGGTTAGATCTTGCCTTCCTAGGCCTATATTTGCCTGAAAACCCCACCAAAAATCTCTTGATCAGCTTGAAGTTCACTTGAACAAATGAATCAAAGAATTCCAAAACCCCAAATATATATAAAATATAAAACCCCAAAAAATGATAAAACCCCAATTGCTGCAAAACAAATGAGTTAGATCTAACTTAGAAATAATTTACAAATTGATTTACAAATGTACAATGTTTGCAAATTAAATTTTTTGGAAAAATATAATTTGAGTAATAGCGATGGATGAATGTATTTTTTCGAAAAATTTGAATATTGGCCAAAAACCCTCCGCGAAATTAAAATACCATATAGTAATATTACAACCCAAACATAGTTGGCTCTTCCCCATAGTTTGTGAATTTGGAGCAACCCAAACATAGTCCGCTCTTCCCCACAGTCTGTGAATTTGGAGCCCAAGGGCCTGTGTACTTGCAAATCTCTATAATTTTTGACAAGTAGAACTGTTAGATCATATGGTGAATCAGATCACCTAAGATAAAAAAATATTTTAGCAATAAAATACTCCTATCACCGACAAATGAAATAACAAGTTCATTAATAATTTTAACACAATATAGGAAAACACATAATTAGCACGTACCACAGATCAATGGAAGAAAAATACCATGAACTGAACCCCAAAGTCTTTCTATTATGATACAGAAATGTTCCCAGCTGAGCAATGGCTCAATACCAAGTTTACAAAATTTACATTATCCAAAGATATATCATAGAAACAAAATGAATTCTTTTTATAGAGAAATCCTTCAAAGTGGAAAATAACGGCTAGTTGGCTTGATACCCATCAAAATAATCTCAATCTTTGAAAGTAGCTTGATCATCTTTTGATCTTGACTGTCGAATTTTTAATTTTGAGGAGAAATCCGAATTTTTCTTAAAATCCACTTTTAATCAATCAGAAAATTAATATTTTGGATTATTTCCTCAAAAATTGGCTTTGACTTAATCACCAAGGTCCAAAGGCTCAAATTTTCTTAAAAATATTCATTTTTCTTTTCGTGGGGAACTTCCAAAATTTGATTTTTCTTTGACGCACAAATTTTTTGATTATTTTCCACTTGGAGAGAAATTAATTTCTCTATAATTTTTTTACTCAAAATTAATTAATTTTCTTGCTTAGGATTTTAAATTAATTTAGCCAGAAAAATTAATCAATTGACACTAGAGGGGATTAATATTTTTTCCACCCTCAAAAATTGTAGCCATGCTGTGTGAGGGACCATGCACTAGAATATTTTCTACATCTGATATTACAATTAAATCAACCCTCAAAGGGGGAATACACCTTTACATATAGACCCTCATGACTTTACCCAATTTTGCGACTCAATATGATCTAGTATATATCAAGTGGTTTGTAATAAAATAATTTAACCAAATATGCTTAAATTATTCCCAAATACTCTTTTACAAAGACTCGATATAACACTAGGACTCACCTAAGACCTTGTCAACGAATTCCACCATAGCTTTGGGGTTTAAGTTAGAAGGAAAACTCTGCCGATTATCCGTGTTTAGAAGTACACATAATTCGGCGAGGTTGAAAAGCTTTATGGGCTGAAATGCGTCGCAAAAATCAGAGGCTTACCTAGGTGTTGTTACATAATTAAACAGTCATACTAGCGTCATTTACAATATAACTTGTAGAAATTGGGTTTACAATGATAAAACTATGTTGGCTGATGACTTTGAACTTTGAAAAAATTTCTTTATATCTTTGCATTTTGCGTCGTTGGACTATTGACAAAGTGTGTTCAATAGGTACTAGATACGACAGTTATATATTGCTACAAGAGTGGGTTCCGATTGGCAGTGAATCCCATGTTTCATGACAAGTCCAAGCATATTGAGATCATATATCGCTATATTCGAGACATGGTACAGAGAGGAGCTGTAAGACTCCATATTTCGACTGACGAGTACATAGCAAAAATTCTCACCAAGGCTTTGCCAAAAGGGAAGTTCTTGGTCTTAAGAGAGTAGGTTGGAGTCTTAGACTGATGATGTGACCCTCCCGGGTAAGGGTCTCGACTGATTGAGGACATTGAGCTATTCGCTTGCCCCCTGTGGAAGCTCCCAGGGTGAAGAATTAAGCCTTATAGCTCCTGGGGTTGAGGGAACTCTGGACAATAGGATAGGGTGTGATCCTTACCCTTGTGGTAAGTAGATCTTGCTTATTATCACTGTAGGGCGTGTGTGTGTGATCCTTGTCATTTTTGACAAGTGGGTATCTCCCCCTACCATCAAGTCTACAACTTGGCTAAGTATACCCCAATTGGCATTCTATCCACAAGCTGGGCTTGTTCCTTCCCATTTGGCCAATGGGTTGAGATGACTTGAGATAGGGTGTGATCCTTACCATTTATGGTAAGTGGTATCTCGCTCAAGTGATGGGATGCATGTGTGCTACAACTTGACTCTTGAGAGTCCAGGTGGGAAGGATCAACGAACAATAGGATAGAGTGTGATCCTTACCTCTCAAGGTGTGTAGATGTTGCCTATTGTCATAGGTCAATAGGATAGAGTGTGATCCTTACCCTTGTGGTAAGAGGATCTCGCCTATTGTCCTTAGATATAGGGTGGTAACTGGAGCTCCCCTATGATTATGATTATTTTTCTTTAGATATGAGAGTGTTCAACAGATGAGCAGAGACTAGATATGACTTGATTCAATGATGACGATGATAAGATTTATGAGATGTGATTTATGATGAAATAAAAAATTTCTCCCTAACTAAGAGGGAGTGTTAATTTGGTAGATCAGGGACAAATTCCCTCCATTGGCCACTTTCCTCATCAAGAAAGACCTGTCTTAGCCCTTGGAAGAATTTAATTTGGTCAAGAAAAAATTTAATTTGGTCAAGAAAAAATTTAATTTTTAAGAAGAAACCCACATGTGCACAAAAGTACAAGTCGACCTAGGCATGCTAATTCGACCCCCTAAGGCTCATATAAATAGAGCATTTGTCACATCACTTTGGAGCATCACAACAAGCATCTCTCTTCTCTTGACTAGTTCGACTTGATCTAAAATTGCAGGAGTTCGAGTTCACACATGCGAAGAGGAAGAAGACATTTTTGTGTCGCGTTGACTTTTCTAATTAGGGCACCTTTGACACGTGTTGACTCTTGGGTTTTGGACTTGTTTGACTTGGGTTTTTGGATCAGTCTTGGAGGCCGAATTCAAAGGCAAGGAGAGCTAAATTTTTTGGGCACTCTGACCTTGGTTGACCACAAATTTGAAGCTACCATTTGACCCCATAGGGTTGACCAGTATCTGAAGCACAATTTGGGATTGTTTTGACTATGTTTGATTGAGATAAAGAGGCTTAGTTTTCTGCTGCCAAGACCGAGTCTTTTGAGGGCTCTTTGACTGCTAAACATTCTTTGGCTAGAGCATCTTTGCCTGTTGTTGACTTTGACCCAAGGTTAATTGGGAGCGGGAGCAACATTTTCAGAAGCTCCCAGTTCAGGAGCGATTTTTTATATAATATATATATATATATTTTTATATTTTGATGCATATATGTCAACAAAAACATGTAGAATGATGAATTAGATATAGAAAGCATAAACACATAGATTGAACCATATAGCATCAATCATCTAGAAGTTATAATCTTCATCAACCACGTCCACAAGTTAGTAACATACAACATATTGAGTCTCATGATTCATCAATCTTAAAGTTTCAAGCTTTCAAAATTCAATATATAACATTTATCGTCATTGATCAACAAAGTTGTAATTGTAAGCTAAGTGTAACCATTACAACAAATAATATCTAACATGGAATGAAATGTTATAAAATGAAATGAAACAACTTTCAACTTTCATGAAGCATCATATTCATAATTCATTACTAATGAGTTATAATTGCCAACTTCAAACTTAAACTGTCATATATTGTTTAAAAAAATATCATAATAAATATGAAAGAGTCAATAGTTATAAAAACTACTAGAAACTAGAAAAGACAAGTAAATCTATTATCTATTGCTTATGCTTGGGCTTCTTGCCACCACGAGAAATGTCTAATTTTTTAGTATTGTTGGAAAATTAGGATCTTAGTCATTAATATCACCCTCTAAGCATTAATATCCAGAGGTATCTTTGTCATTACCTCTGTATTTGTATAGGGATCTTTGTCATTAATATCACCCTCTAAGCATTAACATAAGATAGAAAAAGCATAGCATGTCAAGTCAAGATTTTGTTTGAGTGATGCATATATTTTTAAGAGGGTCATGATAGAGGAGTTCAACAACCAATGTCATTAACATCAAGGTACATAGAGGAGTTGGTGCTCTTGATTAAATACAAGTTCCATACCCTAATACATGACAAAATTCAATGGAAACATTGCAATCCCGAAATCCTGAAAAACTGATAAGTCTGTTGGATTTTGAATGAAATCTAAAATTCTACTTTCTCCATATGAAATCCAATGAGGTCGGAACCACTCTCAAACATCCCCGAGTCATTTCATGGTAATGTTAAAAATTTAAGTAAAAAGATGAAAATGAAGATTAAGGAGAATGTCACTTTTACTTTAAGAATTTAACATTACCATGAATCGCATATCAATACTAGCGCCATAGATTTGATCATTAAGTTTCTCCACTCAAAACTTATTTGTTCCTTTGAAAAAAATTGCATTTGGAACATCATTGCAAAAAAAAAATTGCAAAAAAAGGCAAAACGCTCCCAAAAAGGCAGGGAGCATTTTTTTTTAGGGAGCGCGCTCCGAAATTGCTCCCTTTTCTGGAGCGATTTTGGGAGCGCGCTCCTGACCCGCTCTCAAGTCGACCCTGCCCAAAGCGCGGATTGGGAGCGGGATCGAGGGGGGGGAAGGTGCTCCCCCGCGACACTGGTTGGGCTGAATCCAATGTGCCCGGTGTTGACCACTGGAGTGGTACTTGATGATTATATGAAGACTCCATGCCGAAGGATGTACCAAAGGAAACTTGTACCATCATATATCATCAATCAACAAAGTTTTTTAACTCTACTTCTACTTCTCATCATCTATTCTTATACCTAGATTCCACACTCTGTGGGGAATTGTAATAAGTGATACTAGTAATGACGAGTTTTGAGTCTGTAACAAGCCTAGGATGTTGGGACTCGATCAACAAACGAGTACACCTTGAAGTGTTTTTTTTATCTTGTTAATTATCCCTTCTTTTTAGAGGCGGATAATTTTCTGGGTTTTTTCACTCACTTTTTACCCCAACGTCGTGGTGATGGTTTGAAGGTTGAGCCCCTAACACATCTTAGTGTCTGGAGTCGATGGATATTACCATACTAGATCACATAAAAGATTTCGTGGAATTTGGTTAGGTCTAGGTAGTTATTTTTTAATATTTTAGATTTCCCGTAGGTCTAAAATTGCAAATAAAATTGTATTTAAGTTGTAATAAGTGTAGTCTAGAGAAGTTGTATGGGTATGAATAACAAAAATTACACCTCTCATCCTCAACTTTCTACTATGACACACTTTGAGGGGTTAATAAATGTGTTTTGGACCCTCAAAATCCACATTTCCTAAGTTTAGTGGAAATTGTGGCATTTAATTAGGCTATAATTAAATAAAATAGAGAGAAATAAATTATTGCATGTGACAGAATGACGTGGAAATGACTTGGAAATTATCCTAAGTCAAAGAGTTGAGACAACGAACATGTGGAAGATGATTGAGCACACTGTATCATAAATACACTATTATTTGGCAAAATTGAATTTTCTAGAGATAAAGCAGCAGTGACACGTGGAAAATCAAATTTGTTAGAGGAACTCATGTACTAAAAGAATATTCTACGGAATATTTAGACTGAGGATTTCGTGGGGCCTTCTTTCGCTGTTAGCTCGAGTTGCTTCTACACTTAGCACTTCACATGAAACATTACGAGTTTCAATTAGAGGAAATCACGCAGTTCCTAGGGATCTGCACAGAGCATCTTTGGGATCATCATCTAAAGTGACAACACTTGGTTCGAGTTTGATTTGGTTTGACTGGAGTTATCTCATTTGCTTTGGTTCACTCATGGATATGTTTACTATGCCATATAGAGAATTCGATTTTCCTTGGGTGCCACATGAGGAATTCGATTTGCCTTGGTGTCTCTATCATATCCACTTGGAATTCAACTTGCTATTTCTTGGGATTTGCTGCAAGTTCAGTTCTCACATGCATTCTATCTTGGGGTTTGCTCCCAACTCTCTATATAATGAGGCTATGGGTTCTCATATTGTATCATGTAATACGAGCTATTGTGCTTGAGGAGACACTGCAGGATTGTATTCACTACTTGCAATATAATACAACAGTCTTTGGGGTAAATCGTGATGATGTTCTTCTCCTTGCATATGTGGTAAATTATTGATTTCTTGTTATGCTTCTACTTATTTCCTCAGGTCATTGTTTCTTTCATGCTTGTTTCAAGTTATGTTAGTATGCTGCTATTTCATATTAGCATAAGAATTACTTATTTGCTTCAAGAAAAAAAATCTTCTCGTGGATGTTAGATGTATCTCTAGGAACTCTTTCCGCTGCACTTATTTAATTTCATGTGGTAAAGTTTTGTAGAGGAATCGTTCTTTGGTTAAGCTTTTTTAAGCGTGAGGGGAAATTCTAGGAAGAATCAACCCATTTTTGGAAAATATTCAAGGAGAATCCGCATGTGTTGAACTTCAAAGTCTCATCTATATCTTATTTTTGTCTTGCAGGGATTCTTTCAAGTTCTTAAAGCTCCTATTTCTTGCATCAAAATATCAAACTTAAAATAATTTTATTTTTCACATATTGCACTTCATTTATCAATATCTGCCTATTTCAAAGAGCTAAGTCATGGCTAGTCAAAGAGGAGAGCTTGCTGATACTCTTTGGTCTAGCCTCTTGTAAATTATTTTGTAGTTTCTAAAGAATTTCAATCCCCACTCCGGATATCAGTTTTCCTTATCACTCCATGCATTTAGTTTTAAATCCAAGCATGATAAAAATTCTAAAATCGGGAAATGACAATATTTTTTGAAAACGCAAATTTAGAGATTTCACAACTGCTGAAATTGCAAAAATAAAACACAGCAAAATTATGACAGCCACACACAGAAAATAACACAGTGATTTTTGGTCAATGTGACCCTGGAAAAACCCCCCTACAACTCTTGGGGAAAACCAGTTTGAGAGCTCTTCTTTATTTCTGAAAATGCTTTACATAGAAACTGAAATACACAGTAAAAATTCCAGCAACCACAAATTACAACTTATCTCGATTTCTGTGCTTGAACTCTGCGTCGAAAATTGTGCCAATCAGCAAATTGTCAAAATAGAATTTTTTCTAGCAATAAAACATCATTAAATGCTGTACGACCTGCCTTGAAAATTGTGCCCAGAACCTGCTGTACGAGCTGTATGGATTTTTAGTAGTACGACTGCCTCGAAAATCATGCCCAAAACTTGCCTCGAAATTCGTGCCCTTGCTGCTATCCCTCTTCCTCGATTTCTGTGCCTTTCTCCAACTGTACGGTTTTGCCTTGGGATGCGTGCCAATAAATGCTGCTGCCCAGATTTGCTGAAATGTCTTTTTGTTGTTCTCCTTCACTTCCTCACTGCTCAAAAATTTTCTCCTTGCCCTCTCTTCTCTTTCTCCAAAATGCTCATGAAAGAATGAAATTGATCTTTTTTTTTTTCTTTTCTTCTCCTTTTACTATCTAAATGACCTTTTGGGTTACCTTAAGATCTAATGGCTGAGATTCATTTAAATCTAGGGATGAGAATAAATGTGCATTTAATTATCACTTTCTATTTTTTAACTCACCCACTTAAATAAAGACCCACTTAGCCTTTTATTTCCATAGTCATTTTTTCACTTTCTAATTCTTCATTGACTTTAAAGTCACCTTTAAATTAGAATGTAACTTTACTACTTATAAAGTCACTTTAGGAGAAAAGTACAAATAAATTTGGACACTTTTCCCTAGGCCAAAGATCAAAGCCTTAGGGAACCACTTGTCCTTTGGTACCCAAATTTTAACAGTTTCTCTGAGCTAATATTTGTTGTGTTGTTTTAGCAATTTCTAACCTATTCTCTTGCAGCTACTTGCGGGATTCATCATAAAAAAACTACTTAAAAGTTTGCATGTAGGACCTTGGGGCTCGAATTTAGTGACTACTTCCACCTTTAGGCTGAGTTTTTCTTAGGGGAGGCCGAGTTCATTTTGGGCCTCTATTTCTCTCTCTTGGTCATGGACATCAAAGAGGCTTTACCTCTCTTCTCCTCCCTCAAAAAATCTGCATTTTTTTGAGCCTTTGCGGGCCTCAAATTGCAGAAATTGTCAGCTTGGAAAGGTCTATGGTTTGAAGCCAAATTGTTTAGATTTTCCTTGGATTTTAGAGAAGACTTCATTGTCTTTTTCTTCTTGTAACAACTAATAAAATTTCTGATTTTGGGAGCATGGGTTTTACCCATTGGTATCCCTATCTCTCCACCTTTCGGAGAGGCTTGGTGGTTTAATCTATTTCATTTCTATGCGTCTCATTTAATTGGGTAATTAACACAATCATGCATTAGACTCATTCCACATCCTCTTTACTTTGATTTACTACATGTTTTGATGGCCCACAAATTGATGGCTGCTATCTCAGCAGCTTACAATGCTGTTACAGGAGGAACAACAACCATTGCTCTCTCAACAAACTACAGCGCTGTTACAGGAGGAACGACAAATCATTGCTCTCATAGAGAACTACAATGTTGTTACAAGAGGAACAACAAATCATTGCTCTCACAGCAAACTACAGTGCTGTTACAGGAGGAACAACAAACCATTGCCCTCACAACAAACTACAGTGCTGTTATAGGAGGAACAACAAATCATTTCTCTCACAGCAAACTACAATGCTATTACAGGAGGAACAACAAATCTTTTTTTCCTAGCCACGCAATCTGTAAAAACACAGTTTAAAGATCCCTTCGTAACTCCCCAACCAATGATCTTTTTGGAAAATCACTTGTGAGTTACCAAATAAACCTGCTCTGCACAAAACCCAGATGCTAGAATTTCGAATTTCGTCTTCATTTGATCGGAAATTGACCCACAAATTTGATGACTGTTTTCCTTTACGAATTTTCTTTCTTCTGTTCGCTTGATATAGAGTGCTCTGTGTTCTCGAATCTGTAATGTAAAATGACTCTTTCCAATACACAATCTTGGATGCAAAAGTATTGGATTAGAAGATTAACTGAAATATGATTCTCCAGGTTCTCATTTAAATGTAAATAACAAAGAAAATACAGTGCAAGAATTCCTCATTCAACACAGCAATTTAAAGACCAAATCAATTTCAATCTCCAGATATTAATATTATGGTTCACAAACCTCAAACACATATGCAAATAATTGTCTCACACACACTTACAAATTCGATTTGCTGATACAAAAAGCCACTGGTCTAAGAGATGTTGTTCAATTCACTTCAATCTCGCACCAAAAACTTCTAGCACCCAAAAATGTTCCTCCTCCCTCTCTCAAAACTAAAAACAACTGTCCAAGAAATGAGTTCATGGATGTGAACCAATTTCCCTTGGCCCTAACAACCTACTAGCTATAAAATCATTTCTTTTAACTAGATATTCTTAACTAATCTTAACTAAATATCAAATTTTTTTCACAAATAAACTTTAAATGTTCTACCCTTAACATGTGATCAATCTGTGGTCGCACAGATTGTCATGGCAACGTTCAGCCCGGGCGCTGTCACCCTGATCCCCGACCTCTCCGTTTAAGCCTGTCTCCTGCGGCTAAGGGGGGTAGACCCTATGGGACAATGGATGACCAACTGTGGACCAGCTGGGTTGGGAGACACGAGGGGAAACAAGCACTTAATTGATTTTATTAAGTTAATAGACCAGTGCCTTAAGGAGCTAATGATTAAATGATTATTTATTTGATATTGCAGAAATATAAACCGTGTAGAACAATCATTTATCATCAAATAACCCAAGCGATGTAAGATTTTCAACAAATACACAACGCCTTAATGGTGATCCAGCAATTAAACTTAAAGAAAAATTAAATGCTTTAAATGGTCATAAAATTTAAATGCTGATCAGTTACCATTTTCATATAGCTAATCTTCAAATAAACATTTAAGCGCATTTAACTATAGAGAAGTGGAACATAAATACTGCA
>APFE030056843.1:1841-41839 GCA_000404065.3 Pinus taeda
TACCACATCTTTCTGGTTGTGGTTCTTTCATTCTCCATGTTTTGATATTTGAGGCTTGCTCCTTCTGAGTTGCCTGCCGAAACCTGCTCTTGCATTCAGAATCTTCATCACAAAAATTATTACAAATAGAACATTCTATTTCATTTTCAAGAGCAGAAAAGTTATTGTAGGTCCTTTTCATGATCCCAGTCATACTCCTCTGTTTTTGAGTTTCTCTAGTCATGATAGTTTTGTAGGCAACACATTGAGCTGCTTTGTGTCCAAAGTTGTGACTATACCTTTCTGGTTGCCTTCTTTCTCGAACCGATCTTCTCACACTCGGAGTTTATGGCTCTTCATCTTCTGATTCCTCCTCTACTGTAGAGTTTGAATCTTCCTCCTTTAGGTCAAACTCTATCTTCTCAGGTTCCTTTGGTTGGACTTCATGTTTAATAACATCTTTCACTTCTTTGAACACCACATCTCAGCTATACACAACCTTCCTTGTTACTGGATTCCAAAGCTTATAACCCTTTAAACCATCCTTATACCTAATAAAGTTGCACTTTTCAAATTTATTATCCAACTTGGTTCGTTTCTCCTTTGGAACATCTACATATGCATCACATCCAAATACCCTTAAATGTGAAAGAGAGGGTTTCTTACCAGTCCATACCTCTTGTGGAGTGTTATCCTCCAACGCTGATGAAGGTGACTTGTTGACTAGGTAACATGCAATATCCACCGCCTCTGCCCATAATTCCTGTCCTAACCCAACACCACTGAGCATGCTTCTTGCCCTTTCCATCAACGTGTTGTTCATTCTTTCTGAAACTCCATTTTGCTGAGGTGTACATGGAGTAGTCTTATGCCATGTTATACCACACTTCTTACAGAATTATTTAAATTCCTTGTTGCAAAACTCTCCACCATCATATTTCTCATACTCGCAGAACCACTCTTGATGGGGAGTGAAGTGCAAGGATGCACCTGAGTCAATCAACCATGCCTCATGATATACATGTGTACATGAAGAAGACAAGTACTAATCCCCACCTTAATCTGAGGTGGTTTTTGCCTCTACAGAAGGAGCATCATAAGATCCCTTTCCTTTATAAGGAGTTTTAGATTTACAGTCCCTTTTGTAGTGCCTTTCCTTTCCACATTTCTAGCACACCACCTTTACAGGTTTTCCTGGAGATTTAGATCTCCCTCTAGATTTAGATCTCCCACTTGATGACTTATTTTTGTTTCTATTCTGGGATCTTCCTCATATAGACAAGGCATCACCATTCTGGCTCTCCATATTTTTTTGTCTCATCTTCTCCGTTATCAAGGATGAGACTATTTCATCAAACTATAAGGTAGTTGCATTACTACCTATTGCAATACCAGACTATCCCACGAATATGGTAGAACACAACAAACTGATGCACTTATCTTCATATGAAATTTTAATATCAATAGATAATAACTGACTTACCATAGTATTACATGCGTTCAGATGTTCAGTCATCAAGTCTCCATCTTTCATCCTCAGGTTATACACCTTTTCTCCACAGGAACAGTTTATTCACCAGAGACTTAGATTGGTACAAAGTCCCTAACTTGTCCCACAAAGCCTTCACTGTAGCTTCCCCTGATACATTCAGTAAAATTGAATCTAAGACACACAATCGTATTGTGCTCTTTGCCTTCCGATCCAAATTCTTCCATTCTTCATTGGACACTCCCATTGGTTTAGTACTCGGATATACCGAGATCCATTGATCTTTATCCACCAACAAATCCTCCATCTTGAGTTTCCACAACTCAAAACTCTGACCATTAAATTTCTCGATCTTTATCTTCCCACTGCTCGCCATCTTCTTTCACCACCAAAATTGATCTCACAAATCTCCCACTAAACAAGGTCTACCACAGGCCCTAGCGAAACCCCTCAACAACAAAGGTGTCCCCTTGAAGCCAAAACAACTCCAATACCAAATGTAGGTTTTAACGTTGTATAGAAATTACCTGCATACGAATTCTAATACACATAAAATAAAAAATGTGAGAGCATAACACATAAAACACATATACACAGAGATTTTCTCCTGGATCCCAAAACTGGGACTACCAGCTTGATTTTTCATTATGTTCCTTTCAATGTTATAATACATATTTATACATGCCAAAGCATCTAATACCATGGACCAAAAAATCACAGCGTCCAATACCATGGACCAAAAACCATTGTGTCTAAAAAACATGTGCAAAAATCATGCACAAAACCATAGGTGGGTCCGCCCAACCTAACATAGGGTCCAAAACCAAAATTTCCCAGGGCGCTACCCCAAAACCCATAGAGTGGGGTTATAGGTACCCCTCAAACCCCCTGTGACCTCCCGCTATGCAACGAATGGGGGCTCCGCCCCACTTCTAACCACTTGTTAGCTACATGGGTTCGTTGTGGAAATAATATAACACAACCCAACATGCAAATAGACAATTTGTTGAATGCCTTAACCCAAAAATGTAGAGGTAGGCCTTCGTCATGCAACATCACCCTATTTTCTCCCACAATTCTATGATTGTTTCTCTTAGCAGCCCCATTCTGCTATGGGTTGTGGGGTGCTGTCAACTCTAATGGAATGCCTTATTTTACACGTAATTTTTTGAATTCATTCAACACATACTCAACTCCATTATCTCTCCTAAGAGCCTTCACCTTCTTGTCAGTTTCTTTCTCAAGCAATGCCTTGAATTATGCGAACTTGGAGAATGTCTCATCTTTCTTCCCCATGAAGAAGACTTGACACTTCCTTGAGAAGTCATCAATAAAAATAACAAAATATTTATGTATGGTAGTGGAGGCTATTGAGAAAGGTCCACAGACATAAGAGTGGATCCTTTCCAATACTCCATGTGCTTTTTTGTATCGATCATGGAATGTGGATTTTGTGTACTTTTTCAAAGTACATCCTTTGGATACATCTTGTTGGTCAAGTGCTCCTTTAGGGATGCCCGTGGTTATTTTTTGCACAATATTCAATGAAACACGATGGAAATGGCTAAGTCTTCTATGCCAAAGTTCATCGACATCATGGCCCTACACTTTCTCTGTCTTAGTTCTTAATGTAGCATAATCTTCCACATCTAGCTTATGCAGGTTCTTCACACGAACCCATATATGATTCACTTGTCACGTGGCTATGTGTCTGAGGAATGATTTTCCTTTGTTGAATATCACATCATAACCATGGTCTTCTAAAACTACAAGAGAGATGAGATTTTTCTTTAGACTTGGAACAAGCATGACATCCTTGAGGCTAAGAGGGGAGCTCGATTCCCTCTAAAAGGTGACTGTACCAATCCCGTTTGCGTTGTACCTTCCTTCGTCCCCTAGCTCAATGTCCATATAAAAATATTTCTCTTCCAGATCACTAAAAAAATCTCCACACCCTATCATGTGGAACAATGCACCTAAGTCCAAGTACCACATGCTCCCCATCAATATGCTAGCCATGCATGTAATGAGGGTAAAGTCAAACTCGAATTGTGAAGCCAAGGTTTCACCTACTACTCATTTTGAGGTATTCCTGCTTGCCCTTTTGCGTGGACACTTTGTGGCATAGTGCCTGAATTGATGATAATGTAAGCATTTAATTTTGGACAAATATTTCTTCTTTCCCCCTTTGTTAGACTTTGTTTTGGATTGATATTTATTCCCTTTTCCTTTCTTTCCCTTTCCAACCAATGCAACTTTTTCTTCATCCTCACCCTTGGATGAAGTACCATCTCTAGTATTCCACCTTATTTCCTCTTGTACCAAATCAGACCATAAGCATTCATGGTAGTTTCACCCTCCTATTCACCAAATATTGATAGCTACACCAACTCTTAGGAAGGCCCAAAAGGGATAATATTACCAATTCACCCTCTACAACATTTACACCAACATCACCAAGTTTATCACAACATTGCGTGAACTTGCTCAGATATTGTAGAATAGTGTCATTCTTCTGCACCTTGATATTTCGAATTTTATCCTTGAGCGCCAGCTTCCTGTGGTCACTACTATTCTAGAACATTTATGTTAGTTCTTTCCACATTGCGAATGGAATTTATTTCCCATGGATATTTGAGACAATGTGATCTCGTACTCCTTCCAATATTATTTTGCTTGACTAGGATACATATTTCTTCCATTGAGAAAGGTTTTGGAAATCATATTCCACTGGTTTTGCAATGTTTTTCTTGATGTATTCTATCAATCCATTTTCATCCATTACTACCTCCATGTTATCATTCCATTCGATGAAATTAGAGATTCATTCCAATACATACTATAGCCTTAGTCCATTGAAGGTCATCTTCTCATCTCGTAAGAGATCCTACTGCATAAAATTCAAATTTGATTCTCCTGAGAAACAACTTTGAAATTCTTTCTCTAATTTGAATCCTACTCTAATACCATTTAGAAATTATGTTGTAGATTTATAGTTTCTCTTGACGTTTTAAACAAAACCAAAAGACAAAAAACGACTCTACTGCTCTACAAAAGGTAATCCACAATTTAGAATAGAAAACTTAGACATGCAATAAGAAATAAAACACTTACACACATTATTTTTCTTGGGGAAATCAATTTGCTAAAAACTCCAATGCCTGCTTGCATTAATATGATGAATAAAAATGTATTAAAATTTCTTTGCTCAATTGACCACAACTAGTAAGTGAATAAGTTATCTCTTTTCTCACTAAGAATCTCTAACTCAAACTTAGTCAATTTATTCCTCTATTTGAGCCTCTATTTTCTAGCGTAATTCCTGAGAAATTCGGCCCCTATTATCTAAGAATTTCTCCAAAATGGATTTTGCAATTCCCAAGGTTGATCATTTGACTGCATGCAACAAATGTACACTCAAGACTAGTATACAAGTGATGTTACACTACCTTGGAATCTCCACCACAACTAGGGAACTCAAATTATTTATTTTGGGATCATTGATTAGTTAATTGGATGATCATAAAGTTTGAATGAAGTCCCATTGCACAACTGACCTTCCACCAGTCCTCCAATAGTTGGAGCTAGTTTAACTAAAAGTGACTTGAGATAATTGAATTTGATTGCTACAAATTAGAAATCACACATGCTTAGCTAAACTCTAACTCCTCCAACTCAAATTTACTGAGTAAAGGGTGACACAATCCATGTCACTCAAGTTAATTACATCCAAGTTGTTTACTAATGTGGAAATTCGAATTTTCTCAATTTTATCAAGGAAAAATCAAATTGAGAATTTCTTGCTACATTTTTCAACAATCTTGATGTTCCCAAGTTATTTGAGCAACATGGTGGGAGTCTTATCATCGACAAATTTATCCAAGAACCACTTCTTGAACTCCCTCCAACTGTGGATTGGATTAGGCAGAAGATTGTGATACTAGATCAATGCTCTACCGTCTAGAGTGTATAGGAAAATTCTACAAGAAACATCATCAAATCATACCTCAAGCATTCGTAAATGCATGCAGAAGTCATCAATATGGTGCTCAACTTTCATATTCTTATTAGGATCAAACATTGAAAGCAACTTTTCTAGGTGTTTAGGCATATGATGAAGATTTCCCGGAAGAGCAAGCAACCCTTGGGCCATCTAATCCAACTATTCATCAACCATGTCTTCTTCCTCCTCTTCTTCTCCTTCTAAATCTGAAGAGTCTTCTCCCTCACCATTCAAATATTCATTATAATCTTGTTGTTCTCCTTGTCCGAAATGTTCTTCGTTAGAAAATTGAAAATCATCCCCTTCATCATTTAAATCTTCCTCAATAGGTGGAAGTTCCCGTTGTTGGTTTTTCTTTCAGAAAAATCAACTAACTCTTTAAGGGTTGCAATGACCCAATCTTCCATTGAAGAAACAAATTTTATAGTTGTGGGTTATTTCTTTCTTTATCGACTTATGAGGTAGAATAGCATCAACAAGAAGTAAACCAAGAGCTCTTTAGAACTGTCGAGTAATAAGTCAGATTCTCCATAATTATTTGTAAGTAACTTCAAAAGCTTGTGTTGAAAATGCAACAAGAAAATCTTGATTTAATTTTGTCCTTGAATTAAATTAGGAGAAAAATTGTAATTCCACATCACAAGACAACTTGTATGAGTTAACTAAGTTAATTTGACTTAGTTGGCTCGGTTAATTCGAGTTGAGGGTCTAACTAGAGTCGTGTAGAGTCTCTCCTACTCTGTAGGAGCCCTGATTGAGTTTGTTTTGAGTTGTAATTAATTAATCCAATTTAACTGAGTTAAAGTAAGTTAAACTAGTTCCAAATGAAGGAGGAATTAGTAGCAGGTCTAATAGTGGGGTGCCACTTCATGTGTTCAACCAATTAATTGATAATTCAATCATAAATAACTCATTCATCTGTGATCTTAGAGTTACCAAGTTGATATTTGATTTCAAGGGAAGTGTACTATCAGTTGTATAATTATCAGAGTTGTACAGATGGTGCATGTAGTTAGAGGAAGAGCTTAAATTAACCTCACAATCCAATGGAGGAAAATTCCTATTAAATAGGGGCCTAATTCCTCATTGAACAATGTAAGGAAGTAGGAGCTTGGAAGGCTAGAAGAATTGGATAAGTATTGGACGGAGTAAGTCTAGGAAGTAGTGAGACAGATAGAGATAATGGAAAGGCTGCTTGGGCTTGAGCAAAGAATTGTAATCTTCTCATATTTCCTAAATAATGCCATATACAGATAGCAAATGTTTTAGCTATGGATTTCCTAAGGAAATCATTGTGTAATGTGTTGATTGAATTCTTTCTCTTGTATGCTTCGTGCTTTCGTGATCGTTAATTGTTTTTGCAGTCGATAGAGTAGATTCAAGTCTATTGTTTTAGTAAGTTACAATTAGTAGTTTGAATCTACAAAAAATTTCTACCTAGCATCAGAGCAAAAATCAAACTAGAAGAGAAGAATATGAGTTTTTCTTTGTAGGTGAAATCAGATTTGCAGGAACATTATTTAGAGCTAGCAGGATGTCCTTCTATGGATTGAGACTTGAATATGCCCTTGAGGGCAGTTTGAATTATACTGCTTGGAAGGACAGGATGGAGGCAATTTTGGAAGACAATGGGATGAACTTGAATTCATAGACAATGATATCTTTAAACCTTGAACATATGATTCTAAATATCTATCAAAGTGGAAGAAGAGTATAGCTAGAGCCAGAAGGATAATCTTGGAGGGTGTGAGAAACAACATAGTCTTGAAACTACATATAAAAAATACTCCATTTTCTA
Source organism: Pinus taeda (assembly GCA_000404065.3). NCBI lineage: Eukaryota > Viridiplantae > Streptophyta > Pinopsida > Pinales > Pinaceae > Pinus > Pinus taeda. Next base: position 9,111 of record APFE030056843.1, read on the forward strand.
TGTGGAAGACTATCAATGAGCTATTCAGAAATAACAATGAAGCCAAGAAACTTGAACTGATGAAGCATTTCAGGATTGAAGACAAAGGGTATGTTGTAGTATTTAGAGATGGGAAGGCCTACATCAAGCATATTGCTTCATGTCAAATCAAGAAATTTTGTGTCAGGATTGAGAGCCTCTACCTATTAGAGGAATATGCATGCACAACCTTGAGGAGAAAGGAAAGGATTATAGATGTTGTTTTTGAGAGGAAGCATGATTTATCTCTTAAGAAGAAGTCTCAACCAGTTGATAGTTGGGTTGACCATGATGAAGAGGATCAGTCAGAGACCTCCAGTAGGAGGAGAGTTCGAGCGAAGTGGGACGAGGGAGCTCATGCATCCTTACCTCTAGGTGTGAGGTGGGGCGACATGAAACTTTAGTCTAAGAGTTTCAGAAGTTGGGTAGGGTCCATTGAGGCGTGTTTGTCTCATGGATCATTACCTTGATATAGGGGCCCAATGTATTTAGTAGCAGGAGGATTAGTGTTAGTCAGACACTAAGGAGTGTAGAGAAGTGTTGAAAATAAAGCAAGAGGCTTAGTGGAAGAGTCAACAGTAACATAATTTTACCAGTAGAAAGTTGCAGACACAGTTGATTCAACTTATATTTTTTATGCTCTTTAGTTACAGATGTTTTAGTATCAACAAAAATAGTGAGAAGTGTTGTGTGCAATACATTCCAAATATGTTGGATTGGGGTAGATGTGAATCCCTTTGTTGTTGAGAGGGAGTGTTGAAAATGCAACAAGAAAACCCTGATTTAATTTTGTCCTTGAATTAAATTAGAAGAAAAATTGTAATTCCATATCAAAAGACAACTTGTACGAGTTAACTAAGTTAATTTGACTTATTTGGCTAAGTTAATTCGAGTTGAGGGTCTAACTAGATTCATGTAGAGTGTCTCCTACTTTATAGGAGATCTGGTTGATTTTATTTTGAGTTTTAATTAATTAATTCAGTTTAACTGAGTTAAATTCAATTAAACTGGTTCCAAATGATGGAGGAACTAGTAGGAGGTCTAACAATGTGGTGTTGCTTCATGTGTTCAACCAGTTGACTGATAATTTAGTCATAAATAATTCATGTGTGTGTGATCTGAGAGTTACCCAGTTGAGATTGGAGTTCATGGGAAGTTTACTATCGGTTGTATAATTATCTGAAATGTACAGATGGTGCATACAATCAAAGGAAGATCCTAAAGGAACTGCACAATCCAATGGAGGAAAATTCCTATTAAATAGGGGCTTAATTCCTCATTGAATAATGCAAGGAAGTAGGAGCTTGGAAGGCTACGAAATTGGCTAAGTGTTGGCCATAGTTAGTCTAGGAATCAGTGAGATAGATAAATATAGTGAAGAGGTTACTCGAGCTTGAGAAAAGCATTATAATCTTCTCATATTTCCTTATTAATAAAATGTACATATAGCAGGGGTTTTTAGTTGTGGTTTTCTTGAGGAAATCATTGTGTAGTGTGTTAATTGGATTCTTTCTATTTTATGCTTCATGATTTTGCGATCGTTAATTGTTTTTGCAGTTGGTAGAGTAGACTCAAGTCTATTGTTTTAGTAAATTACAATTAGCAGTTTGAATCTACAAGTAATTTCTATAACTTGTTCTGGACTTCGATGAGAGGATGCTCATCTCTTAGGATCATGAATTGGAGTGGAACTCATAGCGTTATTTCCTTTTACGGATGGTTGGTTGTTTGGATGAGGTGAAATGTCAGCCATATAAAGGATTCCCTCCTTCTAGTGCCAAAATTTTTATGGTGTTGCATCCTGCCAACATATAGGGAATCTCCCCTCCCTGGTATGAAGTCTCAATTAGACCTCACACCATTTTGTATAGGAGTCTCGTCTGGAAATATGGCTCAACTACCATTTACTTAAATATTTTCCTTTGCTGCGCTGTTAGCATAATAGAGCAACGCACATGTACTTTTGAATGAGAAAGCAAGTAAGCCTTGTGAAATGTTCAATTGTAATTTGTCTCAAGGTTCTTTACTATAAGGGAACAAAAATGAACCTTTAAACGAGAAGTATTAGTACTAATCTAAGAAAGATACACACACATCATAAGGAAGAAGTGTTTGTCATAAATCAAAATAGTTCACATAGATGCAATGCTCACGAAAAACAAATAAAACACATATTCAATGAGATGAGCACCAAAGCCACTGAAATTGTTCAATTTATTTAGCACATGTGAATACCAACACATATGGAAAAAATCTAAAGAATAGTCTCAAAACATTCATGATATACACATGAAAATGTTGGCTCAATAGAGGTTCAAGTATTAGGTGAAAGTTCCAAGTTACATTAATACAATGAACACCACTAGCTCCAATAGTGGAGCATTAAGACACTTCTTTCTCTCCAAAGGAACTATCTTCCTCTCTAATTCTTGGATGGAGAAGCTAAGGTTAATAGTCCTCTCTTAGAGTAACGAGGCCTCTTTTATAACAAAAGGAATGAATTTTCATATACTCATGAATTTTGAACTTCTAAGTGACCTTTGGAATTCATTGAGACTTTTGGACTTCTCCATGTGGATCTTTTGTCCATATATGACTCTTGGACTTCCACATATTTACATTTACAACAATCATCAAAATTACATCATAATTTCCACATCATCATGTGACGATAATATGACAAGTCAACAATATTGATGACTTGGACTCATGGTGACCTATACATGAATTTATTTGATAAGTGACACGACTACCACTATGTCTTCCATACTCATAACAAATCTTGCATTGTTGTTTCCATATACCCTCCAAAGGGTCTTGAGAGATCTTGGAGTCTTCATGAGTCACTTTGATCATTTAGATCCATTGTTATTTTGACTATCACAACATGGTGCCTTTTTCTTCTAGATGCTTCCTTGGGAAATAATTATTATCATGTTTTGTCCAAAATATTTTCCATGCTTCATGACCACCTACTTATCTTGATCACTCATGGCAAGAAATAATTAGCCCAAAAATATCCTATTCTACCATACTTCATGGAAATTTTCTATTTATGGACCAATAATGCACCAAGGGGGAAGAGAGAAGCTTTTTGGGTGTAGGGCACACTTGCAAGAGACAAGGAGGGGCTTCATTTATCTATGTGCTCAAATAGAGGAAGAGAAGGCCTAATGGAGGGTGCATGACACAACAACAATGGATAAGCAACATGATTTTTCATTAAGGATGTGTTGTGTTCTTGGAAGGGAAGCTAGGGACACAAGGAGGGCACGTTGAATAGGAATAAGGCACAAGGGAGGCCTCACTACCCACTAAGAGTGTGCAGTGTGCTCAACAAGAAGGCATAGGCTAGGGCTCGCCACAAGGTGTAGGAATAAGAAACAAGCAGGAGGGGTTGTTAACTAGGAGTGCATTGTGAATTGGGGGAAAGATTTCTAGGTGCATGGCATCGTCACAACAGAAAAGGGGGCTCCACTATGCCTTGAGAGTGTGCAGTGCACTCTCCTAGCATAGAGGGAAGGCTTGTAAATTTAGGAAATATTCTATGTCTGGGAGGGTGAAACCTTGAAAAACACATTGAGCTAGGAGGAAAATCAATTGGGACACATCTCAAATCATTTAAAAAACATAGACAAGACCCAAAACTAAAAATTATGCATCAAAACACCAATTCACAAACACTCACCAAGTATAACATGCCAAGTATGTGGAGTTGTGACCAAAAAATGTCGTTTTGTGACCATAAATTGTAGTATGACCCTAAAGTGAACTATTGTTACTCTTAATGATGAAACAACACTTAGAAAGGAACATGGACACTTAGAACATGTGAAAAAACATGAAACAAAACTTGACGACCAAAATAAACACTTCACATGATAAAGAGTAGGCTCCAAAGTTTGAATATAACAAAATTTTGGAGGGTGTTGTAGCAACAACAACATGTTGATACCTTCCCTAAAGGCTAGGTTCTACGCATGTACACTATAGTAGTCGAGGTAAGGATATTCAACTAGGTAGACATACTATAATTCTACCTAATGAACAATATTGAATAGGTTCATAATCGTAAGGAAGACCAAAAGCACCAATTCTCCATGGATTCTTATATCATGGATATAGTATGTGTTAAGATGGAATTCCCAAACATGAATTAGCGATGGATAATTCACTAGGAACTAGTCCATATCTACTACAAAGTCCTTCGAGGGGATCAATACATGTTATTGCATTCACAAATTTTCCAAGATATTTTGGTGCCCTTGTATGAAGCTTTATTCAATGAATTTTCTCCTGTTGAAATTCCATGGAAAGTGCAGTAGAATACAATTTCTTCCTGGTAATTACTTCATAATGATTTCTAAACAGTACATTTTATGCCACTGCTATCATTGAAGAATTATACTTCAAAAATATCAATAGTAAATGCCGTAGAAATACTAAAGATCATAGAAAGAAATCCATGCACAATAGACACAAAACTTTTCACTTCGGAACCCAGACTTGGGAGAAAACTTAATAATCTTTTCTTGAGAAGAAGTTGTCTTTCAATAAGTTCTACAAATCATAATTGTTTCTAGAAATTGTGCGAATATACAAGTCAAAATACCACTCAAACCTATTTAAACAAATACTACTCAAACCAATTCAGAAGTCAGTGCTTGTTAGGAGCTTGGTCAAACTTCCATATAGTCAAAATTTTGCCCTACGGTCAACTCTCCATGTAGTCAAAAGAATGCATTCAACCTACACATGTAAACTTATGGTTAAATCTGCGTGTTTGACCTAGTTAAATTTTGATTAATCCTTGTTCAAATTATTCAAATAGTTGTGATCAGACCTTAGTCAAAATTTGGTCAGAGAATAATCAACTCATCACATGTGCAGCTTCCAAGATGATGGTCAATGGTCTATTCAAATTCGCTCTTCTTCCTCACACATGCAACCTCTAGAAAGAATGATAGAATGATGAAGAGAGATGAAAAGATGATCTCTAAAAATAGATTTCTCCTTAGCCAAATTGCTCCTCCACTAGAAAAGATCAATGAGATTGCTATGTTGATTATTTTATTGTGACATGCTTGTCTATTTATATAGAGCTATAATGTTGAGTGGAGACCCATCAAGGATGCTTTTCATCACAAGAAACCATTCACTAATGGATCCTACATCAAAATGCAACATTAGACTAGAATTATTTACCCCATTGTTGGGTGAAAAATCCAAATCAATAAACAATTCAAACCCACTCTATAAAAAATAGTTCACTCCATCTTAGAGAAAACAATGTGAGCATCATGGACAAATCTCCCCTAGAAAAATCAACATACCCCTAGGCCATTCACCCCTAGCCAAATCAACATGGCCCCATGGGTGAGCTTGTCATTCTCCCCTAGTCAAATCCACATGACCCAATGGGAGAATGTCTACCCATTGCTGCAAAAAAATAAACACTCCCTCTCAATGAGGGAGACATTTTGCATCACTGCAAGATTATATCTAAAGTATACAAACTTCCCCCTAGATAGAGGCTTGGTGGGAATTTCCGTAATCTATTTGTCTATGTATATGTATTGGAGCTTCACTTCTCCCTTCCACACCATGTCTTAGATGAAGTGATATTTGATATCAATGTGCTTTGAGCTATGATGAAATACTAGATTCTGTAAAAGCTTGACATAGATTTAATTATCACAATTATATATCAAGGTTGTCTCTACCACCTGATCAAATGACCTTGCAAGTAGTTTCTAAAGGCATAATTATTCTTGACTTGTAACACTAGCAGCGATATACTCCGCTTTTGTTGTACAGAGTGTGATATAAGTCTAATTCCTACTAAACCAAGATACCATAGCTAATCCCATGCTAAAGTAGCACCCTAAGATGCTCTTTTTGTCCATTACACTCTTGACCCATCAAAATAAGTATATCCCTGCAACTTCACTTCACCATTTGAGGTATATGTCACACCATATCCAATTGTACCATGCAGGTACCTCAACCCATGCTTTCCTACAACTTAATGTGCATGGCTGGCCTCAACAATAAACTAGCTCATGGTGCTCACTGTAAAGAAAATATCTAGCCTGGTGTTAAAATGGCACATCAAGGATCTAATCAATTTCCTATACATAGTGGGATAAACCAAATATAAATCTAAAGCAAAATCACTCAACTTCTTTATATTTTCCACCATAGGTGTAGCCATGAACTTGCAATCCATCACACCAAATATCCTCAATATCTGAACCATGTACTTCCCTTGCCCAAAGAAGATCTCACCTAGTCTCTTTCGCATCTCCAATCCCAATAAATAATGCATCTGGATATGATCCTTCATCTCAAACTCTGAAGCCAACTCCCTCTTGCACCTAATAACAAGCCTCTTTGCCCACATAAGGAAGAAATCATTAAAATATAACATCAATATCAAAGGATCACCATAAGCAACCATGAAGTAAAGGTCAGGATCCACATCACTCTTGGTGAAGCCCAAACTCATCAAGTATCCATCAATTCTAGAATATCATGCCTTGGGTTCTTGCTTGAGTTTGTATAAATTTTTCTTCAATCTATAGACATGGGACTCCTTCCTATATATCACAAATCCCTAAGGTTTCTCTATGCCCACTTCTTCCTCAATAACACCATTGAGGCATGTGGTCTTTACATCCAATATATGTAACCTCCAACCCATAACTAAAGCAAGAGAAACAATAGTCCTAATAGAAGTGTACCCACCAACCAGAGAAAATGTCTCCTCATATTCCACTCCCTCTTTATGGGAGAAACCAACTCACCATAAGCCACATTTTGTACTTCTCAATACTACCATTTGTTGTATGCTTGATTTTATACATCATTCTTCATGATGGACTGATACTCCTGCATTATGGCATCCATCCAAATATGTTGGCCCACTTCCTCCTCATAACTAGAAGGCTCAAAATCAATGATGTGGCTTATCAATTCCATATAGATCAAGAACCTTTGTGGTCATATACTCTCCCTAAAAGTACCCTTGGGAGATTCATGCTTCTCTACATCCTGTAAAGTGCCATGAGGCCATGCCATTCTTTTCCTAGTCATTGAAACATGTCTAGGCAGTTTCATTGGCTTTATTGGCCCTATTGACTCCTCTTGATAGTATGAAGGATGAAAAACAAGACTAGAGATATTTGTAACCACATCCTTTGGAGCCCCCTACTTCTCTTTATCAATATCCATATGAGAGTCTCTAGACTTTTTGAAAGCTACCTCCTCATAAAAAGTAACATCTTGACTAACCTCAATCTGACATTGTCTTGGAATATAAATCCTATAGCCCTTTGAAGTCTCACTATATTCCATAAAGCACCCTTCTTTCTCTTTTCCTTGGGCACATGGATGTATATTGGACAACCAAATACCCTCAAATGAATAACCTTTAGCTTCACTCCTATGAATGTATCCTCAAGATTCTTGTCCTCCAATACTGAGTGAGGAACCTTATTCTAAACATAAACTTTCATGTTGGATACCTCTACCCATAAGAACATGGGTAAATCCTTATGATGAAACATTTCCTTGAAAATCTCCACAATGGACTTGTTCTTCCTTTCTGCAACCCCATTCTGCTAAGGGTTGAAAGGAACTATCAACTCCCTCTTGATCCCTGCCTCCTTATAGAGATCACTGAAGTCCTTGGAAGTATACTCTCCTCCATTATTTGATCTCAAAACCTTGATCTTCTTATCTGCCAAGTTCTCTACGTGAGCCTTGAACTCTTACAACCTACTGAAGACCTCATCCTTGGTATTCATGAAGTAGATCCATGTATTCTGGGAGAAATCATCAATGAATGTAATATAGTACAAGAAGCCATTCAAATATGATATTTCCATTAGTCTACATAAATCTGAATGTACTAGATCTTTGAATAATGATACTACAAAAATATGTAGTGGAAATAGTAAAGATCATAGAAATAAAACCATGCACAATAGACACTAATTTTTTCACCTAGGAAACCTAACCTTGGGAGAAATCCCAACAATCTTTTCTTGAGGAGAAATTGTCTTTCAGAAGGTTTACTCATAAATTTGTCTATAAATATATGCCAATATACAAGTCAAAATACCAGCAAAACTAGGTCAAGCAACTACTAGTCGAAATAGTAAAAAACACAGAAGTCAATTTTGGTCAACAACCTAGTCAAACTGTCCTATGGTTAAACTTTGGCCCTGTGGTCAACCTACACGTGCAACCCTACAATCAAATATATGGTCAAATCCACATGTGTGGCCTATTCAAGGTTCGATGAAGCTATAATGAATTGAGTCATACAATTGTGGTCAAGGCTATTCAAATTTTGGTCAAACAATAGGTAACTTGTCACATGTGCATCTTCCCAGATGTTGATCAACATTCTAGTCAAACTTGGCCTTCTTTCTCACACATGCAACCTCTAGAAGGAATGATAGAATGATGAAGATATATGAAAACATAATCTCTAGCAACAAATTTCTCCTTGGCTGAATTTCTCATCCACTAGAAAAGATCAATGAGCTTGTTATGTTGATGATTTTCCTCTCACATGCTTGTTTATTTATATTGATCAGGTGCTCAAAATTAGGTTCAAAAATAAAAGTGTCAGAATCTTGTCAAACTTAGCTTCATATCAAAGATCTCATCATTATGATTCCAATGGTGCGAACAACACTCAAATCTGAGCTCTTATGCAGAAGTTAGAGCAAGTCAAAGTTCAAGTTTGACTTGCTCACATGGTAGGATTGGATGATATGGAAAGGTCCTTCAGCGAATGAGCAAGGTGCCAAGTGGAAAGCTTCCATTTTCCCTTGCATGTCACAAATCACAATTGCAGATAGGTCGGCATTAAAAAATCATCCCCCGAGCAGGGAAGGGTGCAATGCGATAAGGCAGGCAGGAAGGTTTTCAAGAATCAATTGCAGGTGTGATGCGATGGATCACAATCGCAGATCGACGAAGGGTCGGTGTTGTAGAATTGGCCCCCAAAAATCAAAATAGTGAAAATTTCTGCATATACAAAACCACGGTTATCCGTCGAATTGCGAAATGCGATAAGTCCCCGGATGGGAGATGTTTATTAGTTCTAGTTAATACTCCCGTCGGGTCCACCACATCACAATCACACATCGCCTGCCATTTTCACAAAACGATAAGATTATAGAAATCCACTGATTGTGATTTGCAATAAGATGACTGATGTCGACATATTATGGCCTGTTACGCAACAAAATTCTCACTCAGTAGGCAGATTTTTAGAGCGAAAATGTGGGTTCCTATCGGATGTGGAGCAATTTGTGAAACGAATAGTGGGAAAACTAGGATAAGTCATAACTTCTTTAGTTTTCCAACAAATTGGTTGCAAAAAGAGGCTAGATAGCCTTTTTTGAGTATTCTGGATTGATTGGAGCAGGTTTCAGAAGCATTTGAGCATAGTAAACACAATGTTTTACACTTTTTGAGCATAATAGAGAGGCCCGGGCCATTGGAAGTTGGACCAAGGATACGTTGCGCAAGAGGGGTGAACTCCTTTATCATGTGCTTGATGTAATGTGGTTTTGATGATGTTTTGTACATTTTTATGTTGTAGTTTAGTTTCTGGTTTTAAATTTCTCATAAAATTAACATAAAACCTCTTCATTTTACTTGCAAAAATTAATGAATCCTTAAGCACAATGAAAGAATTTTGTTTATAATATGAGGAAGATCTTAGAACTGAATAATAATATTCTAAATCAGATCAATTTGGTATCAAAGCACTAGGTTTTGGTTTGTGAAAGAAGGATTTAATTGTTTGCAAGTTTATGTCATGCTTACAAGGTTAAAACTCAAAAGACATGAAGAAAAGTTGGTTGGAAGCCCTGAAGTTGGGTCAAGGGGAAGAAGAGCAAGGTTGCGACAATCTCCAACATCAATTCAGCCTCAAGTTACAGTTGAGACTCCAGAGATCATGTATCATGAAGAGAACCTACAAACATGACAGAAGATGAGAAGACGTTCATAAAGGCTTTCTTTGATATGAAAAAGATGGTGAAGGTCCTCTATGAAGAGAGGAGTAACATGTTGCAAGGAGAAAGTTCCAATCCTCCCAAAGGAGAAGGCTCTTCAGGAGGAGGTGATGGAAAAGGAAGTAATGGGAATGGAGACAAACCTCCACCCTCTCCACCATCTTTTTCATATTCTTCTTCTCAAGCATCTTCACCTTCTTCCACTAATAGAACCCTTACTCATACTCATCATCATTATTCAAAAGGAATCGGTAAATCATCTTTTTTAAAACTAGATGTTAAATTCGAGTTGCCCTCGTATAATAGTAAAGTGAATGCAGAGAAGCTTGATAATTTGATTCATCAGTTGGAGGTCTATTGTAGGATTCAAAACCTTCAAGAGGATGACATAAAGATTCAATTAACTTCCTTGAGAATGGAACGTGCAACACTATTATAATGGGAATCAAAGACCCAAGAGGAGATTAAAAAACACGGTAAGATCTCTATTTCTTGGAATGACTCCATTGCTGCAATAAAAATAAAATTCTACCCTCTAGATTATATGCAGAAATCCATCATGAATTGACAGAAATTTAGATAGCTTAAATGTCAAAATGTGCAAGATTACACCCAAGAATTAAGAAGAAGGTCTCTGATGTTAGGTGTAGATTTGCAATCACATGACATATTGTTGAAGTACATAGGGGGTTTACACAGTTACCTTAGGCATACTATCTTAATGTTTAATCCCAATAATCTAGGTGATGTGTGTGTGCAAGCCAATCATCTTGAGGAAAGAGGGAAAAGCACCCTAGAAGAAGGTAGTAAAATGTTGTTTAAGGGTAAAGAGAAAGAAAAGGGTTTCAAGGGAAAGAAAAATGCATCCATTAAAAAAGAAGGAGAGAAAAAAATTTGTAAACATTGTTTCAGAGAGGGTCACGATGAAGCTCACTGTTGGAAGCTTCATCCTGAAATGAAACCAAATAAATTCAACAACAAAGGAACAGAAAAGACAACTATAATCAGTCAAGAAGAGGATTTGGGATCCAAATCGGGTGATGAAACAAAAATTAAAGCCATGGGATTTCAAGGAAAGGAATCCATTGCCACCACTAGTTCTTCAAACTCACATAATGAAACTCCAAATGAAAAGAGGAGAATAGAACTATTCACATAAGGGTGATATCGAAACATAACAAGATTGATACATTGTTTGTTAGCGACTCTCAAGCCAATATTATCTCAGAAAACATTGTCAAAATCTTAAATTTGGAAACCGGTCTGTTAGCATCCCGCTGCAACAGGTTACTCATATTTCATGATTGACAGTTTTACAGACCAAATATGTCATACTTTGCATGCTGCAATGCTCCATATTTGCTTAGCAGTCTCCAAGCGAAGAAGGCTACTCAGACTTTATTTAACTGCCTTCCAAATTTTGAGAATTCATTCTAGTGTTGAACAAATTTCAGTTAAAGGGAGGTCCAAACAACTTAATCTTGGTCTCCCTAGGTTTCAATTTCCTGTTTTCGAATATAGAGAATGAAAATCTGTCCAAACAGCTTAATCTTGGCAAATTCTTAGATAGGTAGAGAATCAAAGGAGCCCAACTGCTTAATTTGGGCCCTCGAATGAAATAAGGGTAGTCTGTAGATAGGAAAGCATAAAAAAGAAAAATTGAAATGATGGGTTTGCAAGTCTAAGTGCACCCAAACCAAAAGAAGAAAAAATGTTAGGTAAGTAGGCTGGGTAGGTAGTTGAGGTTGCATAATCTTGATTGCTAATCAGTTCCAGGTTTTCAGGTGTCATCTTTACTCAGGACACAATCACCAGGCAGTTCTATGTGAAAAGCTAAAAAACAAGCATAACTAACTTCCTTTCTCCATCTCCCCTAATCATTAACTAATTTCCCCAAAAGAGGTCAAGATCTGCTTGATACCTCTTAAGTTCCGTCATTTTCATGTCATTAGCTTGGGTGAAGATCTGCTTTACTCAAAGGTATTCCATACTCTCTCTAAAAGGTTCAATCCCCCCGTTACAGCTTAAGATATCCCGAACTTAGCGCTTTCTTACCATCCCCATATTAACCACTGACATTATTATTTAACTCCCTATACTTTCCCATCCCCCTACTAAAACTATGTAAATCATCCCCTATATAAATATCCCTCCCCCTGGTTGAAAAATAACCATAAGTACCCCCGGGAATTGCTCAGTTTATCTGAAACTTAGCAAGAGCCCTCATGCTGCCCCTTCAAAACCATCTTCTAAATACAATGGACTCCTTCCAAAGTATAAAATTCCTTTTTAGGTTATCGGACCCCTTCCGAGGCCTCAAATGCTTTTCTAACGCACCTGCTCACTCCTTCCGACCGCAATAAACCCCTTGCCGATTTCCTTAACACTCTGCAGATCCTAGCAAGCCAGCTCACATCGCCACATCACAATATTCTCACCATATAAGTTATGCCCCATCCATCATTACCCGACGCGATATCGTGATATCGGCGATTGGCCGTCGCAAGCGTCGCATGTCCAACTAAAATACCCCCTCGTTCCCCGCCGACGGGATATTGCGATCGCATTGGAAGAAATTCATCGCATCACCTTCAAGCATGAGCACCCTACCACGTCACATCTGTACCAGGGACCCACCGCTGATGTCAGCAGGCTGACGTCATCCACCGTACTGCTGACGTCAGCAGCCACAAAACCGAAAATTCGCGCAGGAAGAAAAATCGCACTTCGGAGCTCCGGAACAAGAAACAGAGGCAGTTTTCAATGCGCGATTAGCGCGAAGCGCTAATTGCACATCGCTATGGGAAATAGGCCGTTTTGGGAATCTTTTGATTCCTTGGCCCGTTTTGCGCCGAAAAAGCCCGATTTTGCCAAATTAACCCAATTTAAAGACAGGAAAGGACCAGTGATAGAGATTAAAGTGTATCAGATCAAATCAACAGGGAAAAAGCACGTCAAAGAGTATCAGCAGGTGGCGGAAACCATAAATGTAGCGGAAAAGAGTATCAGTGAAAATCTTAAATAGCGGCCCAAAGCAGGAGAACATTTAATACCTTCCAGCAAAGTCAAAGAAAGAGGGCAAAGCCACTCAAAACTCTCAAATCACAATTATTGCACATTTAACTCGCACTAGAACAGAACTACAGATCCCGAAGCACAGTCATTCCAGCAGTACCGCATCGAGCCTCCAAGGGTCACATTGCACTCTTTTTTATTCTGTTGCCTCTAGCACAGCCCAAAGGACTTATCTGCATTTAATTCCAGCAACACTTAGGTTTTTAGAAAAGCTTTTCCGGCAAACCTGTTTAGGTCAATTGTAATAAATGACTTTCTGATATTTTACTTATATATACCACCCTGAAAGATGGAGTGGGGGTTGGTGGGTGAGTCGAGGAAATTTCTTAATCTTTATCTCGACATTTTCTTCAAGCAGAGACCCGCACTGTAACTGTCATACGTTCTATAATCAAAGACTGCTGAAAGCATGGATTTCGAAACTGTTTGATGTGATTAATTGGTCGAGGAGTGATTACGGAATTCCTGTGCTTCTACATGGTTCAATAAGTGTTTCTCAACTCTGTTAATTTTCATGTTTTGTTTTACCACCGTTCCGCCATCTAAATTGCAGAAAAGAAGAATAGCTTAGGATTTGTTTAACTACACCTTAAGCTCAATTTTTGCATTTTTTCATGTTTTCATCAGAAATAGTTATGAACATGTATACTTAAATGATATTGTTTACGTTGTTTCTTTCACATATGAATGAGAGTTTAGGAATTGTTAGCTTCTCCTAGATAACCATTCATTCACTTCTCCTCTTTTTCAGTTTGATGAAAGATTCTCCTTTTCCTTTCATCTCTGATCGTTAGTCCATCCTTTCAGTAAATAGATAATTGTATCATGTGTGGCTATCCCGCTCCTTAATCCTCTTGTGACCAAGAAAACGCAACAGCAAGCCTTAATCCATGACTCCATGCCCAATGGTTTGAAACTTATCACATCTTACCTTGCCTCTTTGCTTGAAATTTCCACCTGCCATCCAAACACAAACAAAAACCCCTGAGCCAATAGCTAGCCTAAAATCGTCAACAAAGTTGAATCATTAAGAGAGAGCCCTCTCTGATTGCAGGTGGGTTAGAACCTGCAATCCAAAGATTGGTTTGTGGTTACCTCGGCCGTATCCCTAAACAGGAGCCTAGGGACAATCTGAGTGATAACATAATGGCGACTCCATTGGGGAACTCCTCAGATAAATTCATTAAACCATTCTGCAGCCCTATAGAGGAAGAAACCAACCTGTGAAAGTCTCAGTCGACCTATATTGTTGCGATTTTTAGAAAAAATCCCAAAAAATAGATTAGAAGCTGGATCCTAAGAAGCAAACGCATAATACATGATCAAATCCTGATCCAAACAGCCCAGCTGTTGTTGAAAATCCGAATTTAATTCCTAAGATCATTAGAAAACAAAAGCAAAAAGAATACCAAACTGCTGTGAGTCCTGAAATAGTTCAGCCAAGCGGTGTACCAACCCCTGTCAAAGTTTTATTCCGGTCAACCACAAGTTCCCCTGGTTCATCACCTCCTTCTCCAAGCAGCTCCTCTACACCTCTATCCCATACTCTTGCTACCACTACTACTCCTTCTACCTTGGTTGTTCCTGTTATCCCCGCTGCTTTAGTTGTTCCGATTATCCCCATCATCATGGCTAGATATGCACCCTTACAATTGCCTGCTAATCCCGGGGCTATGCCTCAGGACTATCAATCAAAAATCACCTATTTTGATGGCACAACCTCCTGCACCGCCCTACAGCATACAAAGAAAATGCAGGATTATTTCGAGAGTTATGAGATTGATGATAAGAGTGTAAGAATGAAGATTTTTGTCCAAAGTTTGACCGGTGATGTCAGAACCTGGTGTAGGGCACTTCCACCCAATTCTATAGTAAACCCTGAAGCCTTATACCAGGCATTCATTAACAGATGGGAGAAAAAGAAAGACCCCCTGCACATACTATCCAAGTATGATACTATCAAAAGAGGACCTCAAGAAACTGTTCTGGATTACTGTGTAAGATTTAACAATGTTTACAATGCAATACTACAAAATTTAAGTCCTCCACCCGACCTCGCGTTATACAAATTCCCGGATGGCTTTGATGCTAAGATGGCATATCAATTAAGGGAAAGAGCCCCTCAAAGCCTTGCAGAAATGCAAGATGTTGTAGTGAGTGTGGAAGCAAATCTAATTGCTAAAAGAAACAGAACTAGAACTGAGAGAAGAACCACTTTCAAAGAAGAACCCTCAACCTTCGATTAGAAGCTAGATGCTATCATCAATGGCATCCACAGGCTAGGAGACAGAGTAGACAATGTTGAGAGAAAAACTTCATGGAGGGTCAACATCCCGATGCCATAAGGAACCCAAACTTCAGAAAAACCCAAAACACAAGCGTTGGAAGGGTCAGCCCTGACCATGATATTAGGCCTCCTTTTCAAGAAAACTATGCAGAGGCATCTACATCCGCTGAGCCCACAGATGGGACTCATATGAACCTGATAGATTCAGAAAACGAACAGAAAATATTCCTCACGGAAGAAGACCGACCATACCCTAATGCAAAAAAATTTCACACCAAGTTGGGAGAGTCCTTTGACTTTAAACAAGGATATGATACCACTGTATACGAGGTACACAAGCAATACAAATTAAGAACAAGGACCATTGATGTTCCCCCATCCAGCAGAATAAAAGATAGAAAACAGCTCAACAAAACTAAAGGAAAGATCACCAACAATCAACCAGCTGACAGCTCGGTCCCAAACCCTCATCAGGTTACTGTGGAGGATGTAACAGACACACACTCCTATTGATCAGCCTCTACCTCCCTCCTCCCCAAAAGAAGATCTGAATAGCCCTACCAAAAATCTTCCCAAAACAGAAACATCACAAACTGTCATACATCGTGACACTGACATTCCAAAAGAAAACATAGAGAGTATGCCTGAAAAAGAGAAATTCACCACTGTCAACGCCAAGAACTCATTGGAAAAACCATTTAGTTTAGAAGCAGATATTGGAAAACTCAATATTTCCATTCCCCTCTCGGAACTTGCCAAACATGATGTATACAGACAACAAATTCAAAGGTCGCTTCAATTACCAGAAGTAAGGGATGATGTAAACGTTTGAGATGATACCCCTGAACTATTGTTCGGCCCAGAAGTTGACGGAAAAACAACATATGGACCTGTTCCACCTTTTTATATCAGCCTGCACATACATGACAAAATACTGCATAATGCTATGTTTGACTCAAGTGCCTCACATAACCTTCTGCCCAAAGCTGTAATGGAAAGGTTGAACCTCGATGTCACAAGACCGTACAAAGATCTGTATTCCTTTGATTCAAGTCAGGTCAAATGTTTAGGCTTGATCAAAGACCTTTGTGTCTCTCTAGTCCAATTCCCCAACAAGACAATCTTAATGGACGTAGTAGTAGCCGATATTCCCACAAAGTATGGTATGCTTCTATCCAGATCGTGGGGAGCAAAATTACAAGGATCCCTTCAACTCAACCTCTCTTATGCCACTATATCTGTCTTTGGGCAACCAAAGAGACTATATAGAGAAACATTAATGAAGTATGTGGTAAGCAGTGAGGAAAAACCCCAAAATGTTCCAATATACTCAATCCATTCTGATATGGATTCTTTTATTTTATTTAATGATAACACCGTCTCTCTAACTAATGATAAGCCGTTATCTTTGGAGCAAGGAACGTACGTCAATAAGAAAACGGCTGCCAATACCCATGAAATTGTCTCAACAGCTGAGGCAACCAGCAAACAGCAAGAAGAACATCCTGAAGCAGAAATTACAAGTCCGCCTGGTCCTCAAACAACTGAAACTCTCAATACAAACCTCAAACAAGAAGTCACATGGTATTTGGAGTTTGATGGTTCAGTAAACAAGTTAGGAGCAGGGGCTGGAGTGTGGATTTACAATACTCATGATAATCACGCACAATTCCATGCCTATAGACTCAATTTCAGATGTACAAACAATATGGCGGAGGATGAAGCTCTTCTCTTAGGCATGAAGTTGCTCAAAACCCTGGGGGCTACTACCGTCTCCATCCTAGGTGATTTGGACTTGATTATACAACAAATAAAGGGTAAGTTTGTCGCTAATGATAGTAGAATGAGAGCTTACAGAGCTGCTACCACCGAATTACTCAACGCCTTCAGTGAATTTAAGCTGGCCAAAATTGCATGAGACCATAATATTCATGCCCACAGCCTAGCCACCTTCGCTAGCACATGCAAGCTTCCCTTTGAACCAAATCACCATTTCACCGCTGAAATAAAACACAGACCTTCAGTCCCTAACAATGTCAAGGATTGGCAGGTATTCTAAGATGATGCCCAGATTAACAGTTTCTTAACTCTGGAGGACGAATTTTCCAACACAAACATTGACATAGATGCCATGGCCGCATCACAACAGTTAGCAGAAGAAAACCACCTGACTCTAACAGCTGCAACAGCTAAACAAATCCTTAGCCCAACTATTTTCAACAATACAAACATAGGACAGCTGAAACAAATTTGTTCAGAGAAAACAACCAAGATAAAGGATGAGTTTATTGATCTGAAAGGTAATGTTCTGCCTGCCGGCCTTACTCCATTGGAAGACATGTTTGATGACAACGATGTGCCCAAAAAACCAAAGATGGAACCTTTGAATGCTGCCATAGAAGAACACAACATAGGAACAGTAGAACACCCCAGATGATTAAATTATCCAAAAATCTGCCTCCTGACCAAAAATCGAAATATGTGGATTTGTTCAAGGAATTCCAAGACGTATTTGCCTGGAGTTACGAGGACTTGAAGTCCTATGACACTTCAGTAATCCAACATACCATTCCCTTAAAACCAAATCAAAAACCGTTCAAATAAAAACTTAGAAGAATCAACCCCATGCTTCTTCCCTTGATTGAAAAAGAAATAAAGAGAATGTTTGAAGCAGGTATCATTGCACCCATCAGATTCTCTGAATGGGTGTCTAACTTAGTGCACACTAGGAAAAAAACAGGAGAGATAAGACTGTGTGTAGACTTGAGAAATTTAAACCAGGTCTCTCTAAAAGACCACTACCCGTTGCACAAAATGGATCATATCTTGCAAAGAGTAGTGGGTTCCTCTAGAATTTCTTTACTAGATGGATTTTCAGGATTTAACCAAATACTTGTTCACCCGGACAACCAGGACAAGACAACTTTTACCACACCCTCGGGAACATTCAAGTACGTTAAAATGCCTTTTGGGCTAAAAAACGCCGGTGCTACCTTTCAAAGGGCAATGGATATTGCGTTCGCTAAGGAGATACATGATTTCCTCATAGTTTACCTTGATGACCTGACCCCATTCTCCAAATCCGACCAAGAGCACCTTAAGCACTTAAGGAAAATTTTCATGACATGTAGGAAATACAGCATTTCCTTGAACCCTAAGAAGTCCCTATTTTCCCTGGAGGAAGGCAAGCTTTTAGGGCATATAATATCAAAAGATGGGATTAGAATTGACCTGGAAAGAATTCAAGCTATCCTTCAAATCCCTTATCCAAGAAACATAAAAGAACTGCAAGCATTCCTTCAAAAGATCAATTTCCTGAGGAGATTTATCCCAAATCTAGCCGAGCTAATAAGGCTATTGAGCAACATGTTGAAAAAGGATGCCAAGGTAAAATGGTATCTTGAAGCCAAGCAGGCTTTTGAGAGTATAAAAACTTCCCTAACTCAAACACATGTCCTCACCAATCCTAAATTCGACAGAGATTTTATCGTTTTTTCCTTCGCATCTGAACACACTATAGCTGCTATCCTTCTGCAAAAAGATGATCAGGG
This sequence comes from Pinus taeda, assembly GCA_000404065.3. NCBI lineage: Eukaryota > Viridiplantae > Streptophyta > Pinopsida > Pinales > Pinaceae > Pinus > Pinus taeda. The sequence goes on from APFE030056843.1 coordinate 28,082, forward strand.
AAACGAAAAGCCCATTTCTTTCTTCAGCCGAGCTTTGAGAGACGCACCCTTGAAATTTCAGATCATGGAGAAGCAGGCCTATGCCCTGGTCAAAGCCATCAAAGATTTCATAATTTACATCTTATACTCCCATGTGATCGCCTATGTCCCTAATGCCGTTGTAAAGGATATACTAACTCAAGAGGGACTGGAAGGAAAAAGAGGCAAATGGATTGCCAGCATCCTTGAATACAACATTGAAATAAAGCCCACCAATCTCATAAAAGGACAAGGGTTAGCCAAACTAATGTCCGAAACAAACTTACAATCATTAGACATTAATCAACTGGACAATGAATCGGAGCTGGCGACTCCACAAATCAGTGAAACCTTCATGCAATCCCCTTGGTACACTGATATTTGCTTTGTATTGTTAAACCTGTGTGCTCCCCCAGGATTGTCCAGAACCAAGAAAAGATTTTCAAGGATGAAATCATCAAGCTTTTGTGTCATAGATGGTGCTTTATTTTGGAAAAATCATGAAGGTATTCTACTTAAATGTTTAACTATAAATGAAACTAACAGTGTCATGAAAGAATTCCATGTAGGGGACTGTGGAGGACACTTATATTGGAAATCCACGGCTGACAAGATCTTACGGGCTGGTTATTACTGGCCCTCTTTATCTGCAGATGTAAAGAAGTTTACTGCCTCATGCCACAAATGCCAAATCTTTGAAGGGAAAAGAAAACTACTGCCCTTTCCCCTTAAGCCCATTTCAACCGAGAAACCTTTTCAACAATGGGGTCTTGACTTCATTGGAGAAATCCATCCCTCTTCCTCAGGCCAACACAAGTGGATTTTGACATCCACCGATTATTTCACTAAGTGGATTGAAGCCATCCCCTGTAGGCAAGCCAATGACTCCACCATTGTCCAATTCCTTGAGAGCAATATACTTTCGAGATTCGGCTGCCCTGAGAAAATTATTACTGACAATGCTGTTGCTTTCAAATCCAAAAAAATCATCAACTTTTGCCATAAATACCACATCACCTTAGGCCACTCAACAGCTTACTACCCTCAAGGTAATGGCTTGGCCGAGTCTTCCAATAAAATCTTAATCAATATCATAAAGAAACTGCTGGAAGAAAACAAAAAGAACTGGCACAAGAAGCTCAAAAATGCTCTGTGGGCAGACAGACTTTCCACCAAGAAATCCATTGGGATGAGCCCTTATGAACTTGTATATGACATGGAAGCCAAGTTCCCTTCATCTCTGGGCATACCTACTGTCAAATTATTGCAAGAAATTCAAGCTGAATCAAATGACATGCAGAGAAGAGTTAATCAAACCATTCATCTTCAGCAAACCAGAGAACAAGTCTTCAACGGAGCTCAAATACTGCAGGAAAAACTCAAGTAAATGTTTGATAAGAAGACCAAAGCAGAGGATTTCTGGGTAGGCAGCAAAGTTCTAAGATGGGATTCACGAAGAGAAGACAAAGGCAAACACGCAAAATTTGATTTTCTGTGGAAAGGTCCGTACATTATCAGCGATGTGCAAGGCAATAATACCTATTTTCTCAAATCTCCAGATGGCAGCACAGCTGAAGAGGGCCCGGTCAATGGCCAAATGCTGAAGCACTACAATGATCCTCTTGATTGAAAAGAGCATATGGTGGTTTATTTTGTACATATTTGTATATACCAGTATTTTCATTTTTGTAAGCATCCATAATGCTGGAGCACGCAGAAGAAAGCAGGCAGTGCTTTACAGTTCAACAGCAGCACAAGCGAAGGAAAGAGATGTTAATAAGTCTAAAGGTTCAAATCAATCCAACAGTCAGGAAGAAGATGTTCAAAACAGCAACAACTAAAGACTAAGGCATTCTGACCTGTTGTTCTTGGCTTCTCACAAGGAGAAACCATCCCCAAGTGGAGCCACTGTTAGTCTCCTGCTGCAGCAGGTTACTCATATTTCATGATTGACATTTTTACAGGCCAAATGTGTCATACTTTGCATGCTGCAATGCTCCATATTTGTTTAACAGTCTCCAAGTGAAGAAGGCTACTCAGAGTTCATTTAACTGCCTTCCAAATTTTGAGAAGTTCTTTTGGTATCGCCAATTTCCAGTTAAAGGGAGGTCCAAACAGCTTCATCTTGGTCTCCCTAGGTTTACATTTCCTGTTTTAGAATATAGAGAATGAAAATCTGTCCAAAAAGCTTAATCTTGGCAGATTCTTAGATAGGTAGAGAATCAAAGGAGCCCAACAGCTTAATCTGGGCCCTCGGACGTGTTAGCTTCCTGCTGTAGCAAGTTATTCATATTTCATGATGGACATTTTACAGGCCAAATATGTCGTACTTTGCATGCTGCAATGCTCCATATTTTCTTAACAGTCTCCAAGCGAAGAAGGCTACTTCAAGTTCATTCAATTGCCTTCCAAATTTTGGAAAGTTATCTCGGTATCGCCAATTTTTCAATTAAAGGGAGGTCCAAACAGCCTAATCTTGGTCTCCCTAGGTTTAAATTTCCTTTTTTAGAATGTAGAGAATGCAAATCTATCCAAACAGCTTAATCTTGGCAGATTCTTAGATAGGTAGAGAAGCAGAGGAGCCCAACAACTTAATCTGGGCCCTTGGAAGAAATAAGGGTAGTATATAGATAGGAAAGCATCAAAAGAAAAATGAATGATGGATTTACAAGTCTAAGTGCACCCAAATCAAAAGAAGAAAAAATGCTAGGTAAGTAGGCTGGGTAGGTAGTTCTGAGGTTGCTGAATCCTAATTGCTGATCAGTTCCAGACTTTCAGGTGTCATCTCATTCAGGACACAATCAACAAAAAAAAAAAAAAATTCTATGCGAGAAGCTCAAAAGAGGTATAACTAACTCCCCTTCTCTGCTTTCCCCAATCATTAACTAACTTCCCCAAAAGAGGTCAAGATCTGCTTGACACCTCTTAAATTCCATCATTTTCATAACACCAGCTTGAGTAAAGATCTCCTTTACTCAAAGTTGTTCCATACTTTCTCTAAAGCGTGGTTCTACCCCCCTTATAACAACCTAAGCTATCTTGAACTTAGCGCTTTCTTACCACCTCCATATTAACCACTAACATTATTATTTAGCTCCCCATTCTTCCCGTCCCCCTATTACTATTAAGTAAATTTCCCCTACGTAATATCCCTCCCCCTGGTTGAAAATAACCATAACCACCCCCAGGAATTACTCAGTTTACCTGAAACTTAGCAAGAACCCTTAACCTTCAAACCATCTCCCAGATACAATGGACTCCTTCCAGAGTATAATATCCCTCTCAGGTAATTGGACCCCTTCCGAAACCTCAAGTGCCCTTCGCACCCACCTACTTGCTCTTTCCGCCCAAACCCTACACTCCGCAGAACCTTAAAGCCAGATCGCATCGCAAGATCACACTTTCCTCTCCATGCAAGTTATGACCCATCCATCACCACCCGACGCGATATCGCGATATCGGCGGTCGGCGATCGCAAGCGCCAAATGTCCAACTCAAACACCCTTCATTCCCCGCCGATGCGATATTGCAATCGCATCGGAGCTAGTTCATCGCATTACCTCCAGTATCAGCACCTCGCCATGTCATTCTGTACCAGGGACCCACCACAGCTGACGTCATCCACCGTACAGCCGACGTCATGCTGACATCAGCAACCAGAAAGCCGAAACTTCACGCAGGAAGAAAAATTTCACCTCGGAGCTCCAGAACAAGAAACAGAGGCAGTTTTCGATGCGCGATTAGCGCGAAGCACTAATTGCACATCGCTACGGGAAATAGGCCATTTCGGGGAATCTTGGGGGAATATTTTGATTTCTTAACCCGTTGCACGCCGAAAAAGCCCGAAAATCGCCCGATCGTGCCAAAATGATCCGGTTTAAAGACAGCAGCAGATCAATGACAGAGTTTAAAGTGTATCAGATCAAATCATCAGGCATCAAGCGTGTCAAAGAGTATCAGTCAACAACGGAAGCCATCAATGTAGCGGAAAAGAGTATCAGTGAAAATATTGAGCAGCGGCCTGAAGAAAGAGAACATTTAATACCTTCCAGCAGATTCAAAGAAAGAGGGCGAAGCCACTTGAAGCCCTCAAATCATAATTATTTCACATTTAACTCACATTAGAGCAGAACTGTAGTTCCCAAAGCACAATCATTCCAGCAGCACCGCATCTAGCCCCCAAGGGCCACATTGTCACCTTTTCTGATTCAGCTGCCCCTAGCGCAGCCAAAAAGATTTACTTGCATTTAATTCTAGCGACACTTAGATTTTTGAAGAGTCTTCTACAAGACCTGTTTAGGTCAGTTGTAATGATGTCTTTCCGATATTTTGCTTATAAATACCACCCTGAACAATGTTGTGAGGGGTTGGTTGGTTGGTAGTAGTAGTTGATTAGTCTCCTTTCCAGCATTTTCTCCGAGCAAAGACTCGCACTGTAACTATCATAACTTCCATAATCAAAGATTGTTGAAAGCATGGATTGCGAAACTACTTGATGTTTTCTCTTGGCCAAGGAATGATTACGGAATTCCTATGCTTCTACATGATTCAATAAGTGTTTGTCTCCTCAGTTTACTTTATGTTTTTTTTACCATTGTTCCGCCTTCTAAATTGCAAGAAAAAAGAATAGCTTAAGATTTGTTCCATTACACCTTAAGTTCAATTTCTGCATTTCTCGATGTTTTCTTCAGAAATAGCTATGAGCATGTATACTTAAATGATCTTGTTTACGTTGTTTCTTTCACATATGAATACATGTTTAGGAATTCTTAATTCCTCCTAGATCCCATTCATCCATTTCTCCTATTTTTTCAGCATGATGAAATGATTCTCCTTTTCCTTTCATCCCTGATTTTCCTACCATACTTTCAGCTAATTGATAATTGTATCATGTGTGTCTATCCCGCTCCATATCCCCTTGTGACCAATAAAACGCAAGAAAGCTTCAATCCGTGACTCCATGCCCAATGGTTCGAAACTTATCACACCTTACCTTGCCTCTTTGTTCGATAATCCCACCTTCTATCCAATCACAAAAAACACTCCCTTGAAGCCAGAAAGCTAGCCTAAAATCATCAACAAAAGTTGAATCATAAAGAGAGATCCCTCTCCGATTGCAGGTGGGCTAGAACCCACAATCCAAAGATTGGTTTGTGGTTACCTCGACCGTATCCCTATTAGGAGCCCGGGGACAACCTGAGTGATAACATAATGGCGACTCCGCTGGGGAACTCCTCAGATAAATTAATGAAACCAGTCTGCAGCTTTACAGAGGAAGAAACCGACTTGTGAAAGTCTTGGTCGACCTGTGTTGTTGCATTTTTTAAAAAATTTCCAAAGATATATTAGAAGTTGGCTCCTAAGAAACAAACGCGTAATACACGATCAAATCCTGACCCAAACAACCCACCTGTCATTGAAAATCCAAATCTAATTCCCGAAATCATCAAAAAACAAGAACAAAAAGATTGCCAAACCCCTGTTAGTCCTGAAACAGTTCAGCCAATTGTTGTACCAACCCCTGTCAAAGTTTTATTCCGGTCGACCCCGATTTCCCCTGGCTCATCACCCCCTTCTCCAAGTAGCTCCGCCACACCTCTATCCCATATCCCTACCACCTCTACTACTCCTTCTTCCCCTGTTATTCATGTAATCCCTGTCGCCTTAGGTGTTCCTCTCATCCCCGTCACCATGGCTAGATATGCACCATTACAATTACCTGCTAATCCCAGGGCTATGCCTCAGGACTACCAATTGAAAATCACTTATTTCGATGGCACAACCTCCTGCACCGCCCTACAACATACAAAGAAAATGCAGGATTATTTTGAGAGTTATGAGATAGATGATGAGAGTGTAAGAATGAAGATCTTTGTCCAAAGTTTGACCGGTGATGTCAGAACCTAGTTTAGGGCACTTCCACCTAATTCTATACTAAACCCAGAAGCCTTATACCAGACATTCATTAACAGATGGGAGAAAAAGAAGGACCCCCTACACATACTATCCGAGTACGATACTATCAAGAGAGGACCTGGGGAAGCTGTTATGGATTACTGCGCCAGATTTAACAATGTTTACAATGCAATACCACCAAATTTAAGACCTCCACCCGACCTCGCATTATACAAATTCCCAGATGGTTTTGATGCCGATATGGCGTATCAATTAAGGGAAAGAGCCCCTCAAAGTCTCGCAGAAATGCAAGACGCTGCAGTGAGCATGGAAGCAAATCTAATCGCTAAAAGAAACAGAACCAGAACTGAGAGAAGAACCACTTTCAAAGAAGAACCCTCCTCTTTCGAGAAGAAGCTAGATGCGGTCGTTAGTACCATGAACAGGCTAGGAGACAGATTAGACAATGTTGAGAGGAGAAATTCATGGGAAGGTCAACAACCCAATGCCACAAGGAACCCAAACTTCAGAAAGACCCAAAACTTGAACGTAGGTAGGGCCAGTCAGGATCACGACATTAGACCTCCTTTTCAAGAAAACTATGCTGAGGCATCTACATCCGTTGAGCCCACAGAAGGGACCCTAATGAACCTGGTTGATTCAGAAAGCAAATAGCAAACCTTCCTCACGGAAGAAAACCGACCATACCTTGATACAGAACAATTCCGCACCAAATCGGGTGAGTCCTTTGACTTTAAACAAGGATATGACACTGCTATATACGAGGTACATAAGCAATACAAACTAAGAACACGGACTGTCGATGTTCTTCCACCTAGCAAAGCAAAAGATAGCAAACAGCCCAACAAAGCTAAAGGAAAGATCTCTAATAGCCAACCAGCTGACAGCCATGTCCCAAATCCTCATCAGGTTATTGTGGAAGATGTAACAGATACACATGGTTCTATTGAGTAGCCTCTACGCACCTCTCATCCGGAAAAAGATCTGAAGAGCATTCCCGAAAATCTTCCCAGAACAAAGATACCACAGACGGTCATACACCATGATACTGACGCTCCAAAAGAAAATATAGAGAGTATGCCTGAAAAAGAAAAGTTCACCACTGTCAATGCCCAAAACCCAGTGGAAAACCCGTTCAGTTTAGAAACAGAAATTGGAAAACTCAAGATCTCCATTCCCCTCTCAGAACTGGATAAGCATGATGTATATAGAAAACAAATTCAAAAATCACTTCAATTTCCGAAAGTTAGGGATGATGTGAACGTTTTAGATGACACCCCTGAACTATTGTTCGGGCCAGAAGTTGACAGAAAAAAAACATACGGACCTATTCCACCTTTCTATGTCAGCCTGCACATACATGATAAGATACTGCACAATGCTATGTTTGACTCAGGCGCCTCACATAACCTCATGCCCAAAGTTGTAATGGAAAGGTTGAATCTCGATGTCACCAGACCCTACAAAGATCTGTATTCGTTTGATTCAAGTCAGGTCAAATGTCTAGGCCTAATCAAAGACCTTTGTGTCTCCCTAGTCCAATTCCCCAACAAGACACTCTTAATGGATGTAGTAGTTGCTGACATTCCCACAAAATATGGTATGCTTCTATCCAAGTCGTGGGGAGCAAAATTACAAGGATCCCTTCAACTCGACCTCTCTTACACCACCATATCTGTCTTTGGGCAACCGAAGAGACTTTATAGGGAAACATTAATGAAGTATGTGGTAAGTAGTGAGGAGAAACCCCAAAATTTTCCAATTTACTCAATCCATTCTGATATGGATTCTTTTATTTTGTTTAATGATAACACAAGCCCTCCAACTCATGACAAGCCGTCATCTATGGAGCAAGGAACCAATGTCAATGAGATATCAGTTGCCAATACCCATGAAATTGTCTCAACAGCCAAGGCAACCAACGCAGGGCAAGAAGAAAATCTCGAAACAGAAATCACCAGCTCATCCGCTCCACATACCACTCGAATTCCCAATGCACACCTTGGACGAGAAGCCACATGGTATTTAGAGTTTGATGGTGTAGTTAACAAGTTAGGAGCAGGGGCTAGAGTGTGGATTTACAATACTCACGAGAATCACGCACAAGGCCATGCCTATAGACTCAATTTTTTATGTACAAACAATATGGCGGAGTATGAAGCTCTTCTCTTAGGTCTCAAGTTGCTCAAAACCCTAGGAGCTACCACCATTTCCATCCTAGGTGATTCGGATCTGATCATACAACAGATAAAGGGCAACTTTGTCGCTAATGATAGTAGAATGAGAGCTTACAGAGCCGCTGCCAGCGAATTTCTTAACGCCTTCAGTGATTTTGAGCTGGCCAAAATTGCACGAGATCATAATATTCATGCCCATAGCCTAGCCACCTTCGCTAGCACATGTAGGCTTCCCTTTGGACCAAGTCACCACTTCACTGCTGAAATAAAACACAGACCTTCAATCCCTAACAATGTCGAGAATTGGCAAGTATTCCAAGATGATGCCCAGATTAACAATTTTTTGACTCTGGAGGACGAATTCTCTAACACAAACATTGACATGGATGCGATAGCCGAATCACAACAGTTAGCAGAAGAAAACCACCTGACCCTAACAGCTGCCACGGCTAAACAAATACTAAGCCTAACTATTTTTGACACTACAAACATAGGGCAACTGAAACAGCTTTGTTCACATAAGGCAGCCGAAGTAAAAGACGAGTTTATTGACCTAAAAGGAAATGTTCTGCCTGTCGGCCTTACTCCAGTGGAAGACATGTTTGATGATAACGATGTGGCCAAAAAACCAAAGATGGAACCTTTGAATGTCGCCATAGAAGAACACAACATAGGAAAAGCAGAACATCCCAGAATGATTAAACTATCCAAAAATCTGCCTCCTGACCAAAAACCGAAATATGTGGATATGTTCAAAGAATTTCAAGATGTATTTGCCTGGAGTTATGAGGACTTAAAGTCCTATGACACTTCAATAATCCAGCATACCATTCCCCTAAAACCAAATCAGAAACCGTTCAAACAAAAACTCAGAAGAATCAACCCCATGCTCCTTCCTTTGATTGAAAAAGAAATAAAAAGAATGTTTGAAGCAGGTATCACTGCGCCCATCAGATTCTCTGAATGGGTGTCTAACTTAGTTCCCACCAGAAAGAAAATAGGAGACATAAGACTGTGTGTAGATTTGAGAAATTTAAACCAGGTCTCTCTAAAATACCACTACCTGTTACCCAAAATGGATCATATCTTGCAAAGAGTAGTGGGTTCCTCTAGGATTTCTCTACTGGATGGATTCTCAGGATTTAACCAAATCCTTGTTCACACAGACGATCAGGACAAAAAAACTTTTACCACACCCTGGGGAATGTTCAAGTATGTTAAAATGCCTTTTGGGCTGAAAAACGTCGGTGCTACCTTTCAAAGGGCAATGGATATTGCGTTTCCCAGGGAGATACACGATTTCCTTGTAGCTTACCTCGATGACCTGACCCCATTCTCCAAATCCAATCAAGAGCAGCTTAAGAACTTAAGGCAAATTTTCATCACATGTAGGAAATATGGCATTTCCTTTAACCCAAAGAAGTCTCTGATTGCCCTGGAGGAAGGCAAGCTTTTAGGGCATATAATATCAAAAGATGGGATCAGAATTGATCCAGAAAGAATTCAAGCTATCCTCCAAATCCATTACCCAAGAAACACAAAAGAATTGCAAGCATTCATCGGAAAGATCAACTTCCTGAGGAGATTTATCCCAAATTTAGCCGAGCTAGTAAGGCTATTGAGCAGTATGCTAAAAAAGGACGCCAAGGTAAGATGGTCTCTTGAGGCCAAGCAAGCTTTCGAGAGCATAAAAACTGCCCTGACTCAAACACCTGTCCTCACCAGTCCTCAATTTGACAGAGATTTGATCATTTTTTCCTTCGCATCTGAACACACTATAGCTGTGGTCCTTCTGCAGAAAGATGATCAGGGCAACGAGAAGCCAATTAACTTCTTCAGCCAAACTTTGAGAGACGCACCCCTAAAATTTCAGATTATGGAGAAGCAAGCCTACGCCCTGGTCAAGGCCATCAAAGACTTCAGAATTTACATCTTGTACTCCCATGTGATCGCATATGTCCCTAATGTTGTTGTAAAGGATATACTAACTCAAGAGGGACTGGAAGGCAGAAGAGGCAAATGGATTGCTAGCATCCTTGAATACGACATTGAGATAAAGCCCACCAAGCTCATAAAAGGACAAGGGCTAGCCAAGCTAATGTCTGAAACAAACTTCGAAGCATTAGACATTAATCAACTAGACGATGAATCGGAGCTGGCGACTCCACAGATTAGTGAAACCTTCATACAATCCCCTTGGTACGCTGATATTTGCTTTGTATTGTTAAACCTGTGCACTCCCCCAGGATTTTCCAGAACCAAGAAAAGATTTTTAAGGATGAAATCATCAAACTTCTGTGTCATAGATGGTGCTTTGTTTTGGAAAAATTATGAAGGTGATTTGCTTAAATGTTTAACTATAAATGAAACTAACATCATCATGAAAGAATTTCATGCAGGTGATTGCGGAGGACACTTCTATTGGAAATCCACGACTGACAAGATCTTACAAGCTGGTTATTACTGGCCTTCTTTATTTGCAAATGTGAAAAAGTTTACTGCCTCATGCCACAAATGCCAAATCTTTGAAGGAAAGAGAAAGCTATTGCCCTTGCCCCTAAAGCCCATTTCAACCGAGAAACCTTTTCAACAATGGGGTCTTGACTTCATTGGAGAAATCCATCCCTCTTCCTCAGGCCAACACAAATGGATTCTAACAGCCACTGACTATTTCACCAAATGGATTGAAGCCATCCTGTGTAATCAAGCCAGTGACTCCACCATTATCCAATTCCTTGAGAGAAACATCCTTTCTAGATTTGGCTACCCGAAGAAAATCATTACCGACAATGATGCTGCTTTCAAATCTAAAAAAATCATTAACTTTTGCCACAAATACCACATTACCTTAGGTCACTCCACAGCTTATTACCCGCAAGCTAATGGCTTGGCCGAGTCTTCCAACAAGAGCCTCATCAATATCATAAAGAAGATGCTAGAAGAAAACAAAAAGAACTGGCACCAAAAAATCCATTGGGATGAGCCCCTATGAACTTGTATATGGCATGGAAGCCAAGTTTCCTTCATCCCTGGGCATACCTACTATCAAACTGTTGCAAGAAATTCAGGTTGAACCAAATGACATGCAAAGAAGAGTTAATTAGACCATTCACCTTTAGCAAACCAGAGAACAAGCTTTCAACAGAGCTCAGGGTCTACAGGAAAAACTCAAGAAAATGTTTGATAAGAAGACTAAAGCAAAGGATTTCTGGGTGGGCAGCAAAGTTATAAGATGGGATGCACGAAGAGAAGATAAGGGAAAACATGCAAAATTCGATTTTTTGTGGAAAGTTCCATACATTATCAGCGTTGTGCAAGGCAATAACACCTACTTTCTCAAATCTCTTGATGACAGCATAGCCGAAGAAGGCCCGGTCAATGGCCAGATGTTGAAGCACTACAATGATCCTCCTGCTTGAAAAAAGGCAGATGGTGGTTGGTTTGTACATAGTTGTGTATATCAGTTTTTGTCCTTTTTAGAGTTTATAATACTAAAGCAGGCAGAAGAAAGCAGGCGGCGCTTTACAGTTTAAAAGCAACAACTAAAGACCAAGGCATTCTGACCTGCTGTTCTTGACTTCTCACAAGGAGAAGCCATCCCCAAGTGGAGCCACTGTTAGCTTCCTGCTGCAGCGGGTTATTCATATTTCATGATATACATTTTACAAGCCAAATATGTCATACTTTGCATGCTGCAATGCTCCATATTTTCTTAACAGTCTCCAAGCGAAGAAGGCTACTTCAAGTTCATTCAATTGCCTTCCAAATTTTGGAAAGTTATCCCGGTATCGCCAATTTTTCAGTTAAAGGGAGGTCCAAACAGCCTAATCTTGGTCTCCCTAGGTTTAAATTTCCTGTTTTAGAATCTAGAGAATGCAAATCTGTCCAAACAGCTCAATCTTGGCAGATTCTTTGATAGGTAGAGAAGCAGAGGAGCCCAACAGCTTAATCTAGGCCCTTGGAAGAAATAAGGGTAGTATGTAGATAGGAAAGCATCAAAAGCAAAATGAATGATGGGTTTGCAAGTCTAAGTGCACCCAAATAAAAAGAAGAAAAAATGCTAGGTAAGTAGGCTGGGTAGGTAGTTCTAAGGTTGTTGAATCCTAATTGCTGATCAGTTCCAAACTTTCAGGTGTCATCTCATTCAGGACACAATCAGCAAAAAAAAAAAATTCTATGCGAGAAGCTCAAACGAGGTATAACTAACTCCCCTTCTTTGCTTTCCCCAATCATTAACTAACTTCCCCAAAAGAGGTCAAGATCTGCTTGACACCTCTTAAATTCCATCATTTTCATAACACTAGCTTGAGTAAAGATATGTTTTACTCAAAGTTGTTCCATACTTTCTCTAAACCATGGTTCTACCCCCCTTATAACAGCCTAACCTCTCCTGAACTTAGCGCTTTCTTACCACCTCCATATTAACCACTAACATTATTATTTAGCTCCCTATTCTTCCCGTCCCCCTATTAATATTAAGTAAATTTCCCCTACGTAATATCCCTCCCCCTCGTTGAAAATAACCATAACCACCCCTGAGAATTGCTCAGTTTACCTGAAACTTAGCAAGAACCCTTAACCTTCAAACCATCTCCCAGATACAATGGACTCCTTCCAGAGTATAATATCCCTCTCAGGTAATCGGACCCCTTCCGAAACCTCAAGTGCCCTTCGCACCCACCTACTTGCTCTTTCCGCCCAAACCCTCCACTCCGCAGAACCTTAAATCCAGATCGCATCGCAGGATCGCACTTTCCTCTCCATGCAAGTTATGACCCATCCGTCACCACCCGACGCGATATCAGCGGTCGGCAATCACAAGCGCCAAATGTCCAACTCAAACACCCTCCGTTCCCCGCCGATGTGATATTACGATCGCATCGGAGCTAGTTCATCGCATTACCTCCAGTATCAGCACCTCGCCATGTCATTCTGTACCAGGGACCCACCACAGCTGATGTCATCCACCATACAGTCGACGTCATGCTGACGTCAGCAACCAGAAAGCCGAAACTTCGCGCAAGAAGAAAAATCGCACCTCGGAGCTCCAGAACAAGAAACAGAGGCATCCCTACGGGAAATAGGCCGTTTCAGGGAATCTTGGGGGAATCTTTCGATTTCTTAACCCATTGCGTGCCAAAAAAGCTTGAAAATTGCCCGATCGTGCCAAAATGATCCGGTTTAAAGACAACAGCAGATCAATGACAGAGTTTAAAGTATATAAGATCAAATCATCAGGCATCAAGTGTGTCAAAGAGTATCAGTCGACGGCGGAAGCCATCAATGTAGCGGCAAAGAGTATCAGTGAAAATCTTGAGCAGCGGCCCGAAGCAAGAGAACATTTAATACCTTCCAGCATATTCAAAGAAAGAGGGCAAAGCCACTTGAAGCCCTCAAGTCATAATTATTGCACATTTAACTCACATTAGAGCAGAACTGCAGTTCCCAAAGCATAATCATTCCAGCAGCACCGCATCCAGCCCCCAAGGGCCACACTGTCACCTTTTCTGATTCAGCTTCCCCTAGCGCAGCCAAAAAGATTTACTTGCATTTAATTCCAGCAACACTTAGATTTTTGAAGAGTCTTCTAGCAGACCTGTTTAGGTCAGTTGTAATGATGTCTTTCCGATATTTTGCTTATAAATAC